>JAHHZJ010002064.1:0-27493 GCA_021437245.1 Aegilops speltoides
ATTCTTTTTGGATTCTTCTATGTCACAATGATGCATATAAGATTTGAACTCTTTGTAAAGCATGAGCAGTGTTGTTGCCTTGTTTAAATTGTTAATTTGAAGCAATTCACGACGATAGTAAGCGGTAAAAATGTTGTCTCATTACATCTTTCAAATCTTTCCAAGTTGTGGGTTGGTTATCAATATTTTTCTTACAATGCACTCCACCAAACTGAAGCAAAACCAGTAAATGCTCTAGTGGCGCTCGTGCTCGCTCAAGTTCGGAAAAGTCATGGTTACTAAAAACTTGTTCTACTTCAAACTCCCAAGCTAGATAAATAGCAGGATTAAATCTACCCTCAAATGACGGTAAAGAGATAACCTGACCATGTGGTTGTGTGTGTTGTCCCAACTCTCGTGATGGTGAAAATGTGTCCATCGTCCAAGAACTTCTATCTCGAACCTGTCATGATTAGTAGAAACAAGAAACAAAATTCAGAATAATGTTCCTATGAACTACTAGGATGTGGTTGTAAAGTGCTCACAGTAAAGCAAATATCAATATCTTACAAGTTCTTACCATGCGACGGTGGTGACGGGCAACCACGGTGTCAAGTAACTCTGAAGATTGTGTAAAGCGATTGCCAGAGAGCGATATGTATACGGTGTAGAAATATGTGGAGCTGGGTTGGCTATATATGGTAGCAAAAATTTAGCAATAATCAATTCAAAGATGCAATGTTGAATAAGCGCTCAGCACAGTCTGTGTCTGGTTCTAGGCTAGGACCAGGACTAGAGGCGCGAGCCTAGAACACTAATGAGGTCACTGCGTAGCACAACTAGCATCAATGAAGGATACTAAGTAGCTCTTGACAGCAAGATATAAGTGAAGATCACAATGGTAGTGAAGATAATGATGAAAAACAACTACCAAGCGGGACATACAACAACTCTCTCTCAACTTTCCTCTTGAAAAGTTTGAGCCAATTTTCTGATAAGTTCTTTCAAATAATGGTACTAACTCAAGCTTTCCAATGCAAAAGAATCACTCAATTCGAGTTGATATGAGAGTCAAAGAATTCTAAAAGCTGGCACGAAAAATTGGAACAAGTTGTGTCCACGAACTTCGAGAGGGCAAAAGACCTATTAGAAGCCGATTTTGAGGTGTCAAATATTGAACTAGTTTCTGCAACTATTTAGATGCAGCTCGTCGCTAACTTCAATTTGAGTACTCACGCAGCCAAAACGGACTTCGTATGAGGAAGATACACCTGTTTTCTTGAACAGTGCATAAACAGATTCTAATCCGAATTCAGGTACAAGATTTATTCTAGATAGATCCGATTTTTTTTTCTTCTCTCTTTTTTTTTCCTCACGCTTTTTTTTTCTTCTCTCTCTTTTTCTTTTTTTTTCTTTCCTTTTTTTCTCTCTGTTTTTTTTCTCTCTTTCTTTCCTCTTTCCAAGACAAACTAGATAAGATGCAGATTGGATCAGGCGAAGATGTGAATGACCTCAACTATGATTATGACAATGAGCAGTGCGTAGCCGTGGTGAAATTAATAGATGGGATGGTGGACAGCGGAAGGATAATGATGCAGTGGCGTGACTAATGTGAACAGAACTCGAAACTCTAAAGGAACTGACACTAAGACCAGGCCCGACCGACGATGCAACGATAATTCAACTATGCAAACAACGAATAGAAAATTGCAAAGGCTGGGGCTTGGATAAAGGATGAACAGATCTAACTTTTTTGTGGCTTTTCATGGACTATAGGTATGAATGACGATCGATCTAAACTATGAAAACTGTAAAATCTCACCGAGCAACCTGAAAAGCTGATACCACTTGATAGGCGGGGTGTCCCAAACTTCGATGAGATGATAACTATCGATTTGGTGGAGACGACTTTGATGATTGACTACAAGCGTGCTGACGTTGCGCCTTAGCCTAAACCAACTCCAGAGGTTATTGACCGCGGAGCACAATCAACGCCACCAAGGTCTATTCCGCAAGCAATCGAAGAACAAGCAAGAATATGATAAAAGCAATCTGAATATTGCGGTATGTATGGTATTGATAAAGGTGGGGATCCGTGGCGGTCTTGGTTTGGTCGTTGGACACAAGCGAAGTACCAGTTGCAATGGCTAACTTTTAACTAAACAAATCCCAAAGTCTAAGCGGTGCCCTAAGGGCTGTATATATGGAGGAAGAGGGGTGAATTTCGTGGCCCTTGGTGGAGGGTCATAACCCTATCTCTTGTTCCCCACATATGGACTCTAAAATAGCCTATACTAATGTATTTCGAAATTACATGGGCCTGGCCCAATAATAAGGTGCCAGCACCTAGAATAGCCTCTGGCGAAATTTATGAAGTGGCATCTTATATTTCGTCCAAGGCTTCATGCACTCATTATGGTGGCTCAAAGTCCAATCATCACTTGTAACTCCATTCTTGTCCCCTTGGCATGCCATCATCTCCATCCTTGTTCTTGCTCCAATCTTCATCCTTCTCCAAGCTAGGCCCTTCATTTGTAAGCAAAACAAATGTATCAATTTAAGGCACATCATATTCTCATGAACATTAGAATCATTACCAAGAACCGAAAGTACACGTAATTTGGTTGGCGTGCGAGCTCTAGTAATTAGTCCGGTTATGTATAGGCCGAGGGCTGTGGGTGTAACAATGGTATTGATGTCCTCATCATCTTCATATGTGGATTGTACAAATGTCCCATACACGCAATTAGACAAAACACAAAAGTGTGTGAAGTATTTTTTTTTCTGGATAACATAAATAGATTATTGAATAGTTTGCTCTAGAAATCACCTGGCAAATATGCATGTATGCAATATTTTTGGTCATATCCAAGTTAGTCATGTCCTCATCACGTAGACATGCTATTGCTGATGCATTGTCTCATCGCTATACTATGCTTTCACAACTTGACTTCAAAATATTTGGTTTGGAGACCATCAAAGATCAATATGTGCGATCTGATTTTAAGATGTATTGCAGAATAGTAATGAAGGAAGAACATGGAAAATGATGCATATAAGATTTGAACTCTTTGTAGTAAGCATGAGCAGTGTTGTTGCCTTGTTTAAATTGTTCGAATTTGCGAAGCAATTCACGACGATAGTAAAGCGGTAAAAATGTTGTCTCATTACATCTTTCAAATCTTTCCAAGTTGTGGGTTGGTTATCAATATTTTTCTTACAATGCACTCCACCAAAGCGAAGCAAAACCGTAAATGCTCTAGTGGCAGCTCGTACTCGCTCAAGTTCGGAAAAGTCATGGTTACTAAAACTTGTTCTACTTCAAACTCCCAAGCTAGATAAATAGCAGGATTAAATCTACCCTCAAATGGACGGTAAAGAGATAACGACCATGTGGTTGTGTGTGTTGTCCCAACTCTCGTGATGGTGAAAATGTGTCCATCGTCCAAGAACTTCTATCTCGAGAACCTGTCATGATTAGTAGAAACAAGAAACAAAATTCGAGAATAATGTTCCTATGAACTACTAGGATGTGGTTGTAAAGTGCTCCGAGTAAAGCAAATATCAATATCTTACAAGTTCTTACCATCGACGGTGGTGACAGGCTGACCAAGCGGTGTCAAGTAACTCTGAAGATTGTGTAAGCGATTGCGAGGCATATGTATACGGTGTAGAAATATGTGGAGCTGGGTTGGCTATATATGGTAGCAAAAATTTAGCAATAATCAATTCAAAGATGCAATGTTGAATAAGCGCTCAGCAACCCATCTTGTCTTTGGTTCTAGGCTAGAGACGGACTAGAGCTTGAGCCTAGAACACTAATGAGGTCACTGACGTAGCACAACTAGCATCAATGAAGGATACTAAGTAGCTCTTGACAGCAAGATATAAGTGAAGATCACAATGGTAGTGAAGATAATGATGAAAAACAACTACCAAGCAGGACATACAACAACTCTCTCTCCAACTTTCCTCTTGAAAAGTTTGAGCCAATTTTCTGATAAGTTCTTTCAAATAATGGTACTAACTCAAGCTTTCCAATGCAAAAAGAATCACTCAATTCGAGTTGATATGAGAGTCAAAGAATTCTAAAAGCTGGCACGAAAAATTGGAACAAGTTGTGTCCACGAACTTCAGAGGGCAAAAAGACCTATTTAGAAGCCGATTTTGAGGTGTCAAATATTGAACTAGTTTCTGCAACTATTTAGATGCAGCTCGTCGCTAGCTTCAATTTGAGTACTCACGCAGCCAAAACGGACTTCGTATGAGGAAGATACACCTGTTTTACTGAACAGTGCGCAAAACAGATTCTAATCCGAATTCAGGTACAAGATTTATTCTAGATAGATCCGATTTTTTTTTCTTCTCTCTTTTTTTTTCCTCACGCTTTTTTTTTCTTCTCTCTCTTTTTCTTTTTTTTTCTTTCCTTTTTTTCTCTCTGTTTTTTTTCTCTCTTTCTTTCCTCTTTCCAAGACAAACTAGATAAGATCTGATTGGATCGGCGAAGATGTGAATGACCTCAACTATGATTATGACAATGAGCAGTCGTGTACGTGGTAGAAATTAATAGATGGGATGGTGGACAGCGGAAGGATAATGATGCAGCGGCGTGACTAATGTGAACAGAACTTCGAAACTCTAAAGGAACTAGACACTAAGACCAGCAAGCGACACGACGATGCAACCGATAATTCAACTATGCAAACAGCGAATAGAAAATTGCAAAGGCTCGGTGGCTTGGATAAAGGATGAACAGATCTAACTTTTTTGTGGCTTTTCATGGACTATAGGTATGAATGACGGATCACGATCTAAACTATGAAAAACTGTAAAATCTCAAAGCGACACAGGCGATACCACTTGATAGGCGGGGTGTCCCAAACTTTCGATGAGATGATAACTATCGATTTGGTGGAGCGACTTTGATGATTCGACTACAAGCGTGCCTGACGTTGCGCCTTGCAATCGCTAAACCAACTCCGAGAGGTTATTGACCGCAGCGGAGCACAATCAACGACCACAAAGGTCTATTCACGCAAGCAATCGAAGAACAAGCAAGAATATGATAAAAGCAATCTGAATATTGCAGTATGTATGAAGTATTGATAAAGGTGGGGATCGTAAGCGGTCTTGGTTTGGTCGTTGGACACAAGCGAAGTACTGCGAAGTTGCAATGGCTAACTTTTAACTAAACAAATCCCAAAGTCTAAGCGGTGCCCTAAGGGCTGTATATATGGAGGAAGGGGGTGAATTTCGTGGCCCTTGGTGGAGGGTCAGAAACTAACCCTATCTCTTGTTTCCCCACATATGGACTCTAAAATAGCCTATACTAATGTATTTCGAAATTACATGGGCTGGCCCAATAATAAGGTGTGCAGCACCTAGAATAGCCTCTGGACAGAAATTTATGAAGTGGCATCTTGTATATTTCGTCCAAGGCTTCATGCACTCATTATGGTGGCTTCAAAGTCCAGAAATCATCACTTGTAACTCCATTCTTGTCCCCCTTGCGCATGCCATCATCTCCATCCTTGTTCTTGCTCCAATCTTCATCCTTCTCCAAGCTAGGCCCTTCATTTGTAAGCAAAACAAATGTATCCAATTTAGGCAGCATCATATTCTCATGAACATTAGAATCATTACCAAGAACCGAAAGTACCTGGTAATTTAGTTGGCGTGCACGAGCTCTAGTAATTAGTCCAGTATGTATAGCAGCAGGGGCTGTGGGTGTAACAATGGTATTGATGTCCTCATCATCTTCATATGTGGATTGTACAAATGTCCCATACACCTGCAATTAGACAAAACACAAAAGTGTGTGAAGTATTTTTTTTTCTGGATAACATAAATAGATTATTGAATAGTTTGCTCTAGAAATCACCTGGCAAATATGCATGTATGCAATATTTTTGGTCATATCCAAGTTAGTCATGTCCTCATCACGTAGACATGCTATTGCTGATGCATTGTCTCGTCGCTATACTATGCTTTCACAACTTGACTTCAAAATATTTGGTTTGGAGACCATCAAAGATCAATATGTGCATGATGCTGATTTTAAAGATGTATTGCAGAATAGTAATGAAGGAAGAACATGGAACAAGTTTGTCGTTAATGATGGATTTGTGTTCCGTGCTAACAAGCTATGCATTCCAGCTAGCTCCGTTCGTCTTTTGTTGTTGCGGGAGGCGCATGGAGGAGGACTAATGGGACACTTTGGCGTGAAGAAGGCGGAGGGCGTACTTGCTGCACATTTCTTTTGGCCAAAGATGAGGCCGGGATGTTGGCGTTTTATTGCTCATTGCACTACATGTCAAAAAGCTAAGTCACGACTCAATCCTCATGGTTTATATATGCCTTTGCACTGTACCTAGTGTTCCTTGGGAGGATATATCTATGGACTTTGTTTTAGGTTTACCTAGAACAAAGAATGGGAGGATAGCATATTTGTTGTCGTCGATAGATTCTCGAAAATGGCACACTTTATACCATGTCATAAGCGATGATCTTTGTTAATGTTGCTGATTTGTTCTTTCGTGAAATTATTAAGCTTGCATGGTGTGCCAAATACTATTGTTTGAGATCGTGATACTAAATTTCTTAGCCACTTTTGGAGATGTTTATGGGCTAAGTTGGGGACTAAACTGCTTTTTAGTACTACTTGTCACCCCCAAAGCGATGGACATGGCTGAAGTAGTCAATAGAACATTGTCTACTATGCTTAGGGCTGTTCTAAGAATAATAAGAAAATGTGGGAGGAATGCTTGCCTCATATTGAATTTGCCTATAATCGTTCATTGCATTCTACTACTAAGATGTGCCCTTTTGAAGTTGTGTATGGTTTCCTACCTCGTGCACCTATTGATTTGTTGCCTCTTCCATCTTGGGAGAAGGTTAATTTTGATGCTAAAGAGCGTGCTGAATTGATTTTAAAAATGCATGAGTTAACTAAGGAAAACATTGGCGTATGAATGCTAAATATAAACTTCTTTGGAGATAAGGGTAGAAAACATGTTGTGTTTGCACTGGAGATCTTGTTTGGTTACATTTGCGTAAGGATAGATTTCTGATTTGCTTAAATCAAAGCTAATGCCACGTCTTGCTGGTCCCTTTAAGGTGTTGGAGAAAGTAAATGATAATGCATATAAACTTGAGCTGCTGCAGATTTTGGGGTTAGTCCACTTTTAACATTCAGATTTGAAGCCATATTTGGGTGAGGAAGATGAACTTCCGTCGAGGCGACTTCATTTCAAGAAGGGAGGATGATGAGGACATCAATACCATTGTTACACCCACAGCCCTAACTGCTATACATCTTGGACCAATTACTAGAGCTACTTTACGCCAACTAAATTACGGTACTTTCGTTTCTTGGTAATGATTCTAATGTTCATGAGAATATGATCTTTGCCTAAATTGGATACATTTGTTTTGCTTACAAATGAAGGGCCTAGCTTGGAGAAGGATGAACATTGGAGCAAGAACAAGCATGGAGATGATGGCGGCGCCAGAGAGGACAAACGGAGTTACAAGTGCTGATTTCAGGACTTTGAAGCCACCATAATGAGTGCATGAAGCCTTGGACAGAAATATACAAGATGCCACTTCATAAATTTCGTCCGGAGGCAATTCTAGGTCTTTGCGTCACCTTATTATTGAGCTAGGCCCATGTAATTTCGAAATACATAAGTATAGGCTATTTTTAGAGTCCGTATGTGTGGGGAATTAAGAGATAGGGTTAGTTTGGACCCCTCCACCAAGGGCCACGAAATTCACCCTCTTCCTCCATATATACAGCCCTTAGGGCACCGTTTAGACTTTGGGTTTTGTTTAGATTAAAAGTTAGCCATAGCGCAACTTGGCGTGCCGTTTGTGTTCAACGACCGGACAAAGGCGTCCAGAACCCCACCTTGATCAATAAAGTTTTCATCTTATATTAGCAATATCCAGTTGCAATCTCGAGTTTCTTGCTTGTCCTTCGTTTGCTCGCGAGGAAGCAGACCCTCGTGGTCGAGTTGATCGTGCTCCGGCGTGGTCAACAACCTCTCGAAGTTGGTTTAGCGATTGCCAAGGCCCGACGTCCTCGCACGCTCGTAGTCGGATCGTCAAAGTCGACTTCCACCAAAGCGAAATCCACCATCTCATCGAAAGACGGGACACCTCCGCCTCTATCATCCCCACCAAAAATAGCCCCAAATTTTTTTGTGATTTGTTAGTTTTGATGATGTTTTGTTGATTTTGATCCATGGATTTGCTTGGTTTCAAGTGGATCTAGCATTTCCCCAAGTTTCCCCACCTTCCATCCATGAAATCCCTCAAATTTTGCCCCGAAAATCATCCATTTCTGCCCAAAATTCGTCCCGAGCAAATCGGCGGGTTGACTTTCTTGGATCATCGGACCTTCTCCGGATCATCGGAATGAGCCCCGGATCATTGGACACCCCGGACGTCCGGATAAATCGCGCACCGAAAAACAGAACCGTGACAGCGAACCGGATCATCCGGATGTCCTCCGGATCATCCGGACATAGCGGATGAGCTGGACCTCCTCCGGATGTCCGTTTACCTTTGAAAAGCCCGACACGGCTGAAATCTTGTTTTGTCCATAACTAATTCATCCGAACTCCAATTTTGACGTTCTTTAGCTCGTTTTGAAGCTATTGACATCCTCTATCCCACAAAAATACCACCAACATCATTTGACTCCATTAAAGTTTCTGAAATTTGGCAAGTTTGCCTAGGCCCTCCACCATATCATCCGCATTACCACCACCGACTTCCGCAACCTAACAAATTTTGTTCCCCATAGCATTTGAGGTTGTTTGAGTAGTAATTCGAGTCTCCTAAGGTGTTTAGGCTACTTAGGGACGGTTGCTTCTTCATCAACCACCACCACCACTTCCACATAACCTTCCCACCATACACTTGACAACCCCAACAAGCAATTGTTGTTTGAGCTTGTTGAGTTGTGGCTTGTGTCACCTAAGGTGTTTGGCTGCTTAGACGGCAACTTCAACTCCGACTCGTGTATAGCCCATCATTCCGTCCGCATTGCCTAGTGCGACCTTGAAAAGAGGCAAGGTGTCCCGTCTTCGATGAGATGGTGGATTTCGCTTTGGTGGAGGTCGACTTTGCGATCCGACTACTGGCGTGCGAGGGCGTCGCGCTTATATGTCGCTAAACCAACTCGAGAGGTTATTGACCACGCGGGAACACGATCAACGACCACGAGGTCTATTTCCTGCGAGCAAGCGAAGAACAAGCAAGCTGAGATTGCAATCTGGATATTGCGAATATAAGATGAAAGCTTTATTGATCAAGGTGGGGTTACTGTGGCCTTTATGCAGTCGTGGAACACAAGCGAAATGCTGTGAAGTTGCAGCTATGGCGAACTTTTAATCTAAACAAAACCCAAGTCTAAGCGGTGCCCTAAGGGCTGTATATATGGAGGAAGGGGAGAATTTCGTGGCCCTTGGTGGAGGGTCGAAACTAACCCTATCTCTTGTTTCCCCACATACGGACTCTAAAAATAGCCTATACTAATGTATTTCGAAATTACATGGGCTGGCCCAATAATAAGGTGATGTGCACCTAGAATAGCCTCTGGACGAAATTTATGAAGTGGCATCTTGTATATTTCGTCCAAGGCTTCATGCACTCATTATGGTGGCTTCAAAGTCCTGAAATCATCACTTGTAACTCTATTCTTGTCCCCTTGCGCATGCCATCATCTCCATGCTTGTTCTTGCTCCAATGTTCATCCTTCTCCAAGCTAGGCCCTTCATTTGTAAGCAAAACAAATGTATCCAATTTAAGCGACATCATATTCTCATGAACATTAGAATCATTACCAAAAGCGAAAGTACACAGGTAATTTAGTTGGCGTCTTGTGAGCTCTAGTAATTGGTCCGGTATGTATAGCGGTAGGGCTGTGGGTGTAACAATGGTATTGATGTCCTCATCATCCTCCTTCTTGAAATGAAGTGAGTCCTCGACGAAGTTCATCTTCCTCACCAAATATGGCTTCAAATCTGCAATGTTAAAGTGGGACTAACCCCAAAATCTCTGAGCAGCTCAAGTATATATGCATTATCATTTACTTTCTCCAACACCTTAAAGGGACCAGCAGCACGTGGCATTAGCTTTGATTTGCGCAAATCAGGAAATCTATCCTTATTCAAATGTAACCAAACAAGATCTCCATGTGCAAACACAACATGTTTTCTACCCTTATCTCCAGCAAGTTTATATTTAGCATTCATCGCTCAATGTTTTCCTTAGTTAACTCATGCATTTTAAAATCAATTCAACCACGTTCTTTAGCATCAAAATTAACCTTCTCCGAAGATGGAAGAAGCTGACAAATCAATAGGTGCACGGTAGGAAACCATACACAACTTCAAAGGGCACATCTTAGTAGTAGAATGCAATGAGCGATTATAAGCAAATTCAATATGAGGCAAGCAATCCTCCCACATTTTCTTATTTTTCTTTAGAACAGCCCTAAGCATAGTAGACAATGTTCTATTGACTACTTGAGTTTGTCCATCGGTTTGGGGTGACAAGTAGTACTAAAAAGCGGTTTAGTCCCCAACAGCCCATAAACATCTCCAAAAGTGGCTAAGAAATTTAGTATCACGATCTGAAACAATAGTATTTGGCACACCATGCAAGCGAATAATTTCACGAAAGAACAAATCAGCAACATTGATAGCATCATCGCTTTTATGACATGGTATAAAGTGTGCCATTTTGAGAATCTATCACGACAACAAATATGCTATCCCTCCCTTCTTTGTTCTAGGTAAACCTAAAACAAAGTCCATAGATATATCCTCCCAAGGAACACTAGAGTGCAGGCAAAGGCATATATAAACCATGAGGATTGAGTCGTGACTTAGCTTTTTGACATGTAGTGCAGCGAGCAATAAAGCGCTCAACATCCGTCTCATCTTTGGCCAAAAGAAAATGTAGCAAATCGTCCTCCGTCTTCTTCACGCCAAAGTGTCCCATTAGTCCTCCTCCATCGCCTCTGCAACAACAAAAGGCAAGCAGGCTATTTGGAATGCATAGCTTGTTAGCCGAACACAAATCCATCATTAACGACAAACTTGTTCCATGTTCTTCCTTCTTTACAATTCGCAATACATCTTTAAAATCAGCATCATGTACATATTGATCTTTGATGGTCTCCAAACCAAATATTTTGAAGTCAAGTTGTGAAAGCATAGTATAGCGACGAGACAATGCATCACAATAACATTTTCTTTACCCTTCTTGTGTTTAATGACATAAGGAAAGTCTCAATGAATTCAACCCATTTAGCATGTCTACGATTCAGTTTAGCTTGACTTTTAATATGTTTCAAAGATTCATGATCAGAATGTATAACAAATTCTTTGGGCCATAAATAATGTTGCCATGTTTCTAGAGTCGAACAAGAGCATATAATTCTTTATCATAAGTAGAGTAATTCAGACTAGGCCCTCAATTTTTTAGAGAAAAGTATGCAACAGGTTTGCCATCTTGTAATAACACACCTCTAATCCAATTCCACTAGCATCACATTCAAGCTCAAAAGTCTTATTAAAATCAGGAAGTTGGAGTAAAGGGCATGTGTCAACTTAGCTTTCAATACCGTGAAGGCTTCTTCTGTGCGGTACCCCAAACAAAAGGCACATCCTTCTTTGTAAGCTCGTTGAGAGGTGCAGCAATGGTGCTGAAATCTCTCACAAAGCGCCTATAGAAACCAGCGAGGCCAAGAAACTCCTCACTTGTGTGACCGTTTTGGGCTGCGGCCAACTCTCAATAGCTTCAATCTTGGCTTTATCAACTTCAATTCCTGTGGAGTAACAACATAGCCAAGAAAAGATACTCGATTCGGTGCAAAGGTGCACTTCCAAGGTTACCAAACAAGCGTGCATCACGTAGAGCATTAAAACAGCTCGTAAATGTTCCAAATGTTCTTCCAAAGATTTGCTATAAATCGGTATATCATCAAAATAGACTACCACAAATCGTCCAATGAAAACACGTAAAACTTAGTTCATTAATCTCATGAAAGTACTAGGTGCATTAGTTAACCCAAAAGGCATGACTAACCACTCATATAATCCAAACTTAGTTTTAAATGCTGTTTTCCATTCATCTCCCAATTTCATACGAATTTGATGGTATCCACTCATAAATCAACTTTGGAGAATATTGTGAAACCACTCAATTCATCAAGCATATCATCTAACCTAGGAATAGGGTGGCGATAACGAATAGTAATATTATTGATGCCTCTACAATCAACACACATCGTGACGTACCATCCTTTTTCGGCACTAGAATAATAGGAACGACACAAGGACTAAGGGATTGGCGTATATAACCTTTGTCGAGCAGCTCACTGTGCTTGGCGCATAATCTCCTTCGTCTCCTCTGGATTAGTGCGGTATGGTGCGGTTGGGTAATGATGCACAGGAATTAAGTCAATTTGATGCTCAATCCCTCGAATAGGTGGTAATCCGGTGCTTGCGTCTTGTGGAAAGGCGTCGTGAACTCTGCAAAATGTTAGTGACGGCGGGGGGCAAAGAGGAAAACCGCGTCCTCGAATGAAAATAATGCCTCTTTGCACACAAAAGCATAGCAAATAGATTTGCTAAAATCTAGCTCATCAATATCAGATTTGGTGGCAAGTAAACATGCACTTTTCAATTTAATTTCAGAAGCAACGGTAGATGGTTTATTATTAGGCTTCATGTGTTGCTCAAATTCTTTTACCACAATCTGATTTTCACTCTTATTTTCTCTGTTTTGCTTTATTAGCTCTATTAATATCATCTTTCAAAATGGACTCGAGTCATAGGAAGCAAAGTAATATTTTATCCTTATGAACAAGAGTATCTTGATTGCTTCTACCATGGTGTCTGAAATTTTATCAAATTGCCATGGTCTACCAAGTAACAAGGAACATGCTTGCATAGGTACCACATCACAATCAACATAATCAGCATATGTAGAGATACTAAAATGCACACGAGCGATGCGTGTTACCTTCACCTTGCAGCTGTTGTTGAACCATTGGATGTAGTAAGGATGTGGATGTGGTCTTGTGGTGAGAGATAGCTTCTCCACCATCTCCATGCTAGCCAAGTTGTTGCAGCTCCCTCCATCTATGATGGCCTTGAATAAACGTTCCTTCACAACTCCTTTGTATGGAACAAATTATGCCTCTGATTTTGCTCGACTTGTGTAACCTGCACACTCAAAACACGTTGAGCAACTAAACATTCATACTGTCGGCATCTTGAGCAGCCATGTATTGTGTCTCATGATCAGAATCATCTCCACCGTGTTCCTCATGTGTAATAAGAGCCAAAGTCTCCTCATCATAGTCACTAGCGGACTCATACCCACCATCCTCGTAGCAATCATCACACGCTGAGATTTGCATTCTCTGTAAAATGTCCTCTTCCCTTACAGCGACGACAAATAATATCACTTGTGTGCCTGTTGGCGCCATGGAAGAAGAAGAGCTCTGTGCGAGGCCAGCGAGTGTGCTCTTGGCGAGATAGTGGTGGTTGTGCACTGCTTTCTTGTATCACGGTTGGAGGTGGCTTTGAAGGAGGTGATGGTGCGGTGGAAGTAGATGATGCCGTGGTGTCCATGATGAAGGTCGACTGCGAGAAAAGTTAGTGCGGCGCCAATGCATCGATCCTGCACTTCACGTTCAGCTTTACAAGCAAGATGGAATAAGCAGTGATATTATTATAATCCTTATAGTCTAGAATGGTGCGAATCTCTCTATTTAATCCACCCGAAAGCGTGCAAGCATAGCTTCATTCTCCTCAACAATACCACATCTAATCAAGCGGTTTGTAATTCACGATAATATTCTTCTCTGAGTTTTTCCTTGTCTTAAGCGCTGCAATTTTTGAAGTAATTCACGTTGATAATATGGTGGAACCAGCGATACGCATAGCAGTTTTCAAAGCAGCCCAAGTAGTGGAGCAGGATATAATCTACAATGTTGGACCACCAAACACATGCAAAGCTAGTGAAAGCACAAAGCAATGACGAGAACACGTCTCTCCTCGGGATATTGTAAACATGTAAATCGTTGTTGGTTTCTAACTCCCAAGTAAGATATATATCGAGGAACATATCTACCCTCAAATGGTGGAATATTCAATTTCAGTTTAGGGAGATGGTCATGATCTCGTACTGAGGAGCCCTAATATTGCCATTATTTGCATGTGGGCGACACGGTGGTTGTGGTGCTGGTGGTTGCCGTAGTTCGATGTTGATCAACCTCATCCTCATAATCGTCCACATACTCATCATCCTCCTCGGTACCACCGGCAGCGATGGCGAGGAGCCAAAAGCACCAACAGCGATGGCAATGGCACGAATTTTGTCTGGCTCAATAGGAACACGCTGAGCTCGTCCATCTTGATTCGGAAGGCGTAGTTGTTGTCGTTCTGAGAGGTGCGATAGGTGCAGCCGGCGGTGGTTGTGGAAAGCAGCGAGCAATTCATCAAACTTGCTATCAAGCTTTGTTTCAAGCGTCTTCTCAATGCCATCTATCTTCTCCATGGCCTCGTCAAATCTGTTTACCACGTCTTTTTGTCCAATCATCATTTCTTTGAAACTTATCATGTAGGCTGTTTGTTAAGTCGAGGTTCTCCCAATCGGTCTCATCGACTTGTGATCCTACCATGGTTAGCGACAAATAGAAACACACAAGAATATGATCCTCTGAGACTACTAAGAAGTGGTGGTGGTGTATCACAAACCCGTCAAGCAAATCTCAAATTCTTACAGTTCTTACCCGGCGGTGGTGATCGGCAACCGTTGTAGTCAAAACTCTCAAAGCTTGGATATAGCGATTACCGGGAGAATCAAGCATACGGCGTAGATGTATGTAGAGCTGGGAAGGCTTATGATATGGTAGCAAAAATGTCGGCAATAATCAATTCGAGAGATGCAAAGTTGAATAAACACTCAGCAGCGAGTCTTGTCTTTGGTCTAGGCTGAACCGTGCTAGGGCCTTGAGCCTAGAACACTAACAAAATCGGCGCTGCGTAAACAAGGGAGGAGCACACTCTGAATTTTTTTTTTCTCTTTTTTTTTGCACTTTTTTCCTCTTTTTTTTTGCTCATAACAAATTTTTTGGAAAAAGTCTACAAATGGTCTAAAACTGCCTAGCGAAATTTTCGGACTGATTTTTTTGAAGCTGGAACTATTTTTCTTCTGCGGATGGCTTGGAAGTTGGGAGTCTCTCTTTGTCACGACTCGGATGTCGCGTGATCTGAAATCGAGAACAATGCAACAATTCTTGGACTCGGACTAGGGTGGTGGCGGAGATGAATCTGGTGGAACTCGGATGGTGGCGGAGATGAATCTGGTGGAACTTCGGTGGTGGCGGAGATGAATCTGGTGGAACTTCGGCTGGTGGCGGAGATGAATCTGGTGGAACTTCGGATGGTGGCGGATATATGTTGCGGTGGACTCGGATGGGCGTGATGGCGGCGGATATGTGGTGGCGTATATGGATTGGATTGGCGGTGAATATGTGGTGGTGGTATATGGCGGCGGCGGCGTGACAACTTGTGAACAGAACTTCGAAACTCTAAAGACTAGGCGCTAAGACCAGCAACTTGACGGCGATGCAACCGCCAAATTCAACAAAGCAAATCTGAAAAAGATTATGCAAAGGCTCAGATTGGTTGGACGGGATGAACTAACCTAATTTTTTTGGCTTTTTAGTGGACTATAGGTATGAAGAACGAGACTCGATCTAAACTACGAAAAGCTGTAAAATCTCACGAGCAACACGGAAATGATAGAGGCCAAGGTGTCCCGTCTTTCGATGAGATGGTGGATTTAGCTTTGGTGGAAGTCGACTTTGGCGATCCGACTCTGACGTGCGAGGGCGTCGCGCCTTATGTCGCTAAACCAACTCCGAGAGGTTATTGACCGCGCGAACACGATCAACGACCACGAGGGTCTATTTCCTGCGAGCAAGCGAAGAACAAACAAGCGAGATTGCAATCTGGATATTGCGAATTTAAGATGAAAGCTTTATTGATCAAGGTGGGGTTACGTGGCGCCTTTGTGCAGTCGTTGAACACAAGCGAAATGCGAAGTTGCAGCTATGGCGAACTTTTGATCTAAACAAAACCCAAGTCTAAGCGGTGCCCTAAGGGCTGTATATATGGAGGAAGAGGGGTGAATTTCGTGGCCCTTGGTGGAGGGTCGAAACTAACCTATCTCTTGTTTCCCCCACATACGGACTCTAAAATAGCCTATACTAATGTATTTCGAAATTACATGGGCTGGCCCACTAATAAGGTGACGCTGCACCTAGAATAGCCTATGGGCGAATATTATGAAGTGGCATCTTGTATATTTCGTCCAAGGCTTCATGCACTCCTTATGGTGGCTTCAAATTCTGAAATCATCACTTGTAACTCCGTTCTTGATCCCCTTAGCATGCCATCAACTCCATGTGTGTTCTTGCTCCAATGTTCATCCTTCTCCAAGCTAGGCCCTTCATTTGTAAGCAAAACAAATGTATCCAATTTAAGCGACATCATATTCTCATGAACATTAGAATCATTACCAAGCGAAAGTACACAGTAATTTAGTTGGCGTCTTGTGAGCTCTAGTAATTGGTCGGTATGTATAGCGGCGGGGCTGTGGGTGTAACAATGGTATTGATGTCTGGAACTATTTTTCTTCTGCGGATGGCTTGAAGTTGGGAGTCCTCCTCCGACTCGGAGTATCGCGGATCGAAAGAGAACAATGCAACAATTCTTTGGACTCGGACTAGGGTGGTGGCGGAGATGAATCTGGTGGAACTCGGATTGGGGAATAATCTGGTGGAACTTGGTTTGGTGGCGGAGATGAATCTTGGAACTTCGGGGTGGCGGAGATGAATCTGGTGGAACTCGGAGGTGGCGGATATATGTTTGGACTCGGATGGGGTGATGGCGGATATGGGGTGGCGTATTGGATTGGTTGGGGTGAATATGTGGTGGTGGTATATGGCGGCGGCGTGACAACGTGAGGAACTTCGAAACTCTAAAGACTAGGCGCTAAGACCAGCAACTTGACGGCGATGCAACGCAAATTCAACAAAAAACGAAAAAGATTATGCAAAGGCTCGATTGGTTGGACGGGATGAACTAACCCTAATTTTTTTGGCTTTTAGTGGACTATAGGTATGAAAAGGACTCGATCTAAACTACGGTAAAATCTCCGAGCAACCGGAAAGATAGAGGCCAAGGTGTCCGTCTTTCGATGAGATGGTGGATTTGCTTTGGTGGAAGTCGACTTTGGCGATCCGACTGCGTCCGAGGGCGTCGGGTATTCGCTAAACCAACTCGAGGTTATTACCGGAACACGATCAACGACCACGGTCTATTTCCTGCGACAAGCGAAGAACAAACAAAAACGAGATTGCAATGGATATTCAATTTAAGATAAACTTTATTGATCAAGGTGGGGTTACGGGCGCCTTTTGCAGTCGTTGAACACAAGCAATCTGGAATTGCACTATGGGAACTTTTGATCTAAACAAACCCAAGTCTAGGGTGCCCTAAGGGTTATATATGGAGGAAGAGGGGTGAATTTCGTGGCCCTTGGTGGAGGGTGAAACCCCTATCTCTTTTCCCCCACATACGGACTCTAAAATAGCCTATACTAATGTATTTCGAAATTACATGGGCTGGCCCACTAATAAGTGTGCACCTAGAATAGCCTATGGGCGAATATTATGAGTGGCATCTTGTATATTTCGTCCAAGGCTTCATCACTCCTTATTGGCTTCAAATTCTGAAATCATCACTTGTAACTCCTTCTTGATCCCCGCATGCCATCAACTCCATTGTGTTCTTGCTCCAATGTTCATCCTTCTCCAAGCTAGGCCCTTCATTTTAAGCAAAACAAATGTATCCAATTTAAGGCGGCATCATATTCTCATGAACATTAGAATCATTACCAAAAGCGAAAGCACGGTAATTTAGTTGGCGTCTTGTGACTCTATTAAGGTCGGTATGTATTTAGCGGGGGGCTGTGGGTGTAACAATGGTTTGATGTCCTCATCGGAAATCGATACCACTTGATAGAGCAAAGGTGTCCTCTTTTGATGAGATGGTGGATTTGGCTTTGGTGGAAGGTCGACTTTGAATCCGACTCTGGCGAGGGCGTCGGGTTTAGCAAGCTAAACCAACTCAGGAGGATTATTATTTGCCACGATCAACCGACCCGAGGTCTATTTCCTGCGAGCAAAGCGAAGAACAAGCAAGGCTGAGATTGTCTGGATATTGCGAATATAAGATGAAAGCTTTATTGATCAAGGTGGGGTTACTGTGGCCCTTTATCGGTCGTGGAACACAAGCAAATCGGAAGTTGCAGCTATGGCGAATTTTAATCTAAACAAAACCCAAGTCTAAGCGGTGCCCTAAGGGCTGTATATATTGGAGGAAAATTTCGTGGCCCTTGGTGGAGGGGTCAAAACTAACCCTATCTTTGTTTCCCCAATACGGACTCTAAAAATAGCCTATACTAATGTATTTGAAATTACATGGGCCTGGCCCAATAATAAGGTGTTGGCACCTAGAATAGCCTCTGGACAAATTTATGAAGTGGCATCTTGTATATTTCGTCCAAGGCTTCATGCCTCATTATGGTGGCTTCAAAGTCCTGAAATCATCACTTGTAACTCTATTCTTGTCCCCCTTGCCCATCATCTCCCATGCTTGTTCTTGCTCTAATGTTCATCCTTCTCCAGCTAGGCCCTTCATTTGTAAGCAAAACAAATGTATCCAATTTAACATCATATTCTCATGAACATTAGAATCATTACCAAAAAGCGAAAGTTAACAGTAATTTAGTTGGCGTCTTTGACTCTAGTAATTGGTCGGTATTATAGCGGTGGGGCCCTTGGGTTAACAATTGGTATTGATGTCCTCATCAAACACCACCACCGCTTTCCGCTACCACCATTTGACATTTGTCATTTGAGATTTTGAGTTTGGGTTTTTCCGTTTCCTAAGGTGTTTGGACTTAGGGGCGAGTCTCCATCATCTTGGTATCTACACCAAGAACACCGCCACTCATCATCGCAAAGGGCCGGTAACCTCGGGACACCTTTGTATATACCCTTGCAATTGCATTGTCAACCCCTAGCCCATTTTCGTCACTTACCTATCGAGACTAGCCATTTGAGTATTGCCGCAGCGTTACTTGTGCACATTAGTGATCCACCATTCCATTGCATACATACCATATCATATTGGTATCATATCATCCATTGTGCCTCAAGTTTGTTCCGCATAACACAATTGCTATCTTGGTTTGTGCATTATACAAAAGTGGCCATAGAAAAAAAAAGCTTTTAAGCAAAAAGAGAGCAAAAGGCTCGTGAGCAAGTTTAAAGCATCATACCCCATTGCACATAAGATTGTCAAATCTACATCATATGATATCATGCTTGAGAAAACAGGAACCATACATACATAACATACTTGGGATAGAAGAATATCCATTTTGCATCTTATAGGTTGTGCACAAGTTTATCCGCCTATTGAGCAATCGTGCTAGCTCTCTCTAGAGTTGTGCAACCAATTTTGGTGGATTCCAATTTTGAGCTCATTCCTTGGTTGCCGACCCATTTATCTATCCGTGTGTGTGTTTCGTGTGCCATTCTTTTATTGGTCCATTTGTCTCACTTGGAATTTGTGAATCTTTTTCAACATTATTGACTCTTGCTAACATTTTGCATTAAATTTTTGTGCCACTATCCTCACGAGGCTCTACCATAAGCTTTACTTGATAGGTGTGGGTGAACAAGTCCTTACCAATTCCACTATTCTTTCATCTCACATTGAGTGAAGCGAGATACATCCTCAACATTGGGAAAAGGTAACTTGGTTTGTTTATCTCATTTCCTACTCACCTCTACCGAGTCTTGTGATGGATAGGCAAGGCATTTCATCTTGGTCTACAACAACAACGGCCGAGTTCGATGCCATGAACAACCTCCGATGCCAAGATGCAAGCTAAAATGGAGAGATCAAAGCCCTCATCAAGTCCTACAAGTGATCTTCCTCATCTTAGAAGGCACTCAAGAGCACATGCTTCCAGCTACCATCTCCGGAAAGATCACATCGGCATCGACACCATCACCAACAAAAACGTGAAGGTCAAGAGCTCTACATCAACAACGCTCAATGACTTCACCATCTCCTTGGCATCTTAAGCGACCTCAAGGCATCTTGCCTACGGACATCTGGCATCTTCGCCAACAAGAACCCCAAGACTACGCTCAAGAAGCTCCCCAAGCTCAAGACCACGACTTCCACGAGCTACTCGACCTCCGACCGACCCCAAATTCCTTTCTATGGAACTCAAGAAGGGGTACCTCAGTGGGGCGTTTGATGGAACTACCTCAAGCTACATCAAGTTCCTCCAAGAATCAAGTGAAGTGGCCCAACAAAAACTTCCCGCACGCATTGGCATGGTGGCTTCACACACCTTGGAATACTACGACATGGTTGGCCCAAGGCGAAAAACTTTGCGGCGAGTTTGTGCCTCCAACCTACGGAACAACCGGCGCCAATTGGAGAACACCACCCAGGATCCAAGTCCATCGACAAGTACTTCAAGGAGATGATGATTGCCGCGGCGACGTGGGCGACCCCATTTGATGAAGTTCCACTTCATGATGGGATTGCATAAGACATCTCCAAGACCATCGTCCTCAAGAACTACAAGTCCATCGGACTACTACATTGGTGCTCTCAAAGGCGGAACAAGAACTCATGAAGGGGCTTCTCCACCCCAAGCAAACTTGGCCGGACCAAACTCCGACAAGCATGAGGCTAGTACCACCAAGATGTCCAAGCCCAGGCTCCAGGCGATGCTCCCAAGGACCAAGCTTTGGAGGCTAGCGACAAAGTGGCGGGCAAGGATGATGCTTCCATCTTAGGAGGCGAGAGAATGATGTGCCATCTTGGCCTTCATCCACGAGGTGATGATGTGCCATCTTTGGCCTTCATCCACGGTGACCAAGACAGATGGTTGAGCATGGGATTCTCCCCGACCCCGGCGGCGTATGATGACTTGGTGACTTTGCCACCATATTGAGGTGATGGTGACTTCACCACTAGCCCCATATATGATGAGTTGCCAAAATTCCCATGTGAGGAGAGCCACAACCCCACCACTTGAGTGAGATGGTGACTCCACCATACGTGAGTTTGAGTGCACCTATTTTGAGGGGTGGTGAACCACCACATAGAGAGGTGAGATAGTTGATAGGTCTTGGGCCATTTGCATTTCTAACAACCCTTCTACCTCTATTGTGTCTTCTCGTTTGGTGCTAGGTCCCATTGATGATGGCGCCCGATCCTCGGCGACTTGTCCTCCCTTTGGACAAGGCGATGGCCATGGTGGTATTGATGCACCCCCAATGGTTCCATCAAGATGAAGATGACCACCATTTGGTCTTTCCCACCTCACCTACACCACGGTTGAATGACAAAGGTAACATAGGTGAAGGTGATGCTCTAGTCCCACTAGTGGACATTCTTGACATTGATTGCTTGCATGATGTTGATCCACCTATTGCCATGCTTCATGCTAGTATGATTTCCCCATGCGATGATTTGCCCATTTATGATGAGTTGATGATTCTATTGTGGAGTCTATTAGTTGTGATGCCATGTTACATAGGTTTCTTGTGACAATTCTTTAGGTCACATCATGTTTGATAATCCGCTTCCATATGCTATGCATGAGATCAACCATATGTCTTATTTGCAATCTCTTCATAGTGACTATGCATATGCCATTAAAATAAACCCAATTTGCACATATGGCTTAGATGACAAGCCCATGGTTATTGGCATTTGTTTCTCTTGTGATGATATTGATATGCTCCCATTGCATCATTTATCTCATATGCCATGCCATGACCACCTAACCCGGATATGCATTGTTTTGGATGTTGTCCATTTTCTCCATGTGATGTTTCCAATATTGCTCATGAGGGCCCCCATAGTTTCCTCATACATTGTAGGAATTTTGATCAATCCCAACCATTGCATGATCCCAATCGTGGTTGCCCATATCTACCCATGAATAAACATACTATTGATATGCCATATACTTGCATTCTCAATTTGTGTCCCCATCGTGTCATACATAACAACTATTCTTTCATGATGGATGACATGTTCATAACCATGCCTCATATTTCTTTGAGCATTGCTTATCTTGTGCTAACTCACCGTGCACATAACATCATGATGGATGATGTGTACATTTACCACCCACAATTTCTTTGGATTGTGTCTCTTTTTGTAAGGTACCCATGCATACTTGTCAACCTGCAATCCCATGAGTTGACAAAACAGGCTCTTGAGGCAACGATGCTTTGGGATCAATGGACTATCCTTACCGCGTCCCCTTGGCGCAAGGACTCGGCATAACTCCTCCTTGCCTCCCCCGGCTATGGGCCATTTACCACTTGTCCTTATGCTCATTTACCGTGTTCACTTTCCATGCTATCTTGCTCCTATGCCTTTGCCATGCAATTGTGACCCTTGCTTGCATCTACCCATATTCCATCATTATGCTACTTCTATGTGTATTTGCATGCTTGGTAGAGATCCTTGTTGCTATTGCCATGTTTATCATGTGCTTGCTTTGTCCTCAAATCTTGCTTTCATGATTGTGCTATGACATGTGAATTATTCATGCCCACTATTTTTGGGACATGATTGCTATGATTCCTTGCTATGTTGCATCACCCATGTTCCACTACTTGCTTTCTTGGGTTTTGACATATATGCTCATGCCTATCACATGATACATCTTGATCATTGTCTCTTGTGTCATACTTGCTCATCTCATGCGGTTGATGATAACCATCTATATGCTTTGCACATGATTCTTGTTGCTTCGTGTCATATATCTCCATGTGTTGCCTCCCTCATGTTAGATGATTGCCATGTATTGAGTGCAACAATGATTCTCTTCTTGCTCATGAGATTGATAGCATTCCATATATTTTGGAGATTTTGACATAATTCTTGTGAAGCATGCTTGTCTTACTTCTTTGCAACATATACCTAGTGCCATGAACATTGCCATTGTTGCATCATATTATTCATGCACTTGTACTTCTAATGGTTTTGTAAAGATGAGAACCATCATGATGGATGATGTGTTTATCTACCCCCATATTTATTTGTTTTGTTTTGTGCATGTGTAGGATACTTGGGTTGTGTGACTTCCACTTCACGTGAGTTGACCATTGAGCTCTTGAGGCGAGCCTCATACATCCTACCACACCCACTTCTACACGTATTTGCTTCCCTTGGCATTGTGAAGAATGCACAAGGACACACTTTCAAGGTGACATCCTTCTTGAACTTGGATATTGTGGATCATACTTCATGTGTTCCTTGCACCATTTGCCATATTGAGATATTGCTTTCTACCATGATTGCCACATTTCCATGCTTCATGACATATATACCTTGTGTGTTGCATCCAATTCTTGGACTACTTGCTACTATCATATGGTTGGTTGCACCAATATCATTTCTTCACATATGCCATGTCCCTTTGGTCACATGCTTGACTTGATTGCCTCTCACATGATGAACAATTGCTCTTTCTATTGTGTTGGAGTGCCCACTATATTCACTACACCCTATACATTATGCTTGGATTGTCTTGCACTTGTTTAGACAATTCATTTTATTTAGTGTTGTGAATGACTCTTATACCTAATAGACCGTTCATTGAGCACTTTATGCATGCTTGTTTTGACCTTGAGGTGAGGCGCTTGTTCACTTATCACATATATTTGCATCTTGACCTCACATTTGCATACTTGTTCCCATGATATACTTGATTGTGCTCAATTGATATGCTCAAATGCCATGCTACACTTCTTTGTCAAACCATATGCTATGCTTTGACAACACTTGTTGGGTGAATCACCTCTTGAATGCTTGGTTTTGCTCTTCCGACAACCCATTTGTTTTTAAGTGCTTGTTATCTTTGCTACTTTTGAAGGAATTACAAGGCGGTTGCAACATTGGAAGTGCCCATTTAGAACTACAAGATGGGAATGCTTGGTGATCGTCCACTTCTACAACGACATCATCTCTTTCCCATGGTGATTTGGATTTGATCCGAGGTCGGATCTTTCCCAAGGGGAGGGATGATGCGGAGCATCCTTGGACATCACCATGTCAAAGTTTGTTTGGCAAGTGAACGTGCCCATCTACTTCACATACTCAAGGTGAATCTTCTCCTTTACCGTGCTCACTTGACACTCTCAGGATGGTATACTACTTGACACTCCTTAGTGTGCATGCATAGGTATTGCCGGACCTTCACGGATATCAGGAGGAGTGCAAGCGCCAAAACGACTACCATCCGAGAAGCGTGGAAGAAAGGCGGGAAAGGAAAAGGCGAATTTGTAAGGCCAGGCCGGGCGTCCGGCCGCCGTCCGGATCATCGGACTTGGCCGGATCATCCGGTGCCCCGGATCATTGGACAAATCGTCCAACGACAAAATTACTGGCCGGATCATCCGGGTCCCTCCGGATCATCAGGACGGCAAGGGATCATCCGGACCCCATCGGATCATCCGGGCCTCGCCCACTTGGCCTGGGTAAGACCCCAAAGCCCGTGTATCCCTTCCCCCTCACCCTTTCCGTGGCTAAGACTATAAATAGACCCCTCCCCACCTCCTTTCTAAGGGTTAGCAAAGTGATAGCTCATTCTTAGGTGAGCTTTGCTCCTACCCTCGAGAGAGACCACTACTCCATTGGAGGCCAAGACCTCCATCTAGGAAAGATCCCTAAGCGGATACAAGACCTCCGTCTAGGAAAAGATCCCCTAGCGTTCAAGACCCATCTTTAGGGAAGATCCATCTAGGATATCATCAAGACCTCCTCTTGAATGAACCCCTTGTATCTTTCCTTTATTGTTCATGTACCTTGTGATCTTGTGTGTTTGATTGTCTAGTGGATTGTGATTGGACTTGTTCTTGGTGATTCCCTTGTGATTTCCCCGTTCTTCCCGTGTTCCCGTGTTCTTGAGGATCCCTCCAAGCGTGAAAGATGGCAATTAGGGTTCCAACCTACATCCGGGTTTTGTTTAGAATTAAAGTTGCCATAGCTGCAACCGTTTTCCGTTTGTGTTCAGCGACGGACAAAACGTCTGGAACCCCACCTTGATCAAAAGCTTTCATCTTATATTCGCAATATCCAGTTGCAATCTCGGTTTCTTGCTTGTTCCGTTTGCTTTCGGAAACAGACCCTCGTGGTCGGAGTTGATGGTGGCGTGGTCAATAACCTCTCGGAGTTGGTTTAGCGATTGCTAAAGTAGGCGACATCCTGCCGCGTTAAATGATCGGATCGTCAAAATCGACTTCCACCAAAGCGATATCCATCATCTCATCAAAACGGGACACCTTTTGATGAGGACATCAATACAATTGTTACACCCGGCCCCTCTTTGCTATACATATTGGACCAATTACTAGAGCTCGCCCGCCAACTAAATTACGGTACTTTTTTTGGTAATGATTCTAAATTTGAGAATATGATCTTTGCCTAAATTGGATACATTTGTTTTTGATGTAGGGTGGAACCCTAATTAAATCGATCTTTCACGTTTGGAGGGATCCTCCGGAGAAACGATGAACGAAGGAAAGCGGAGAGAAATCCTGCAAGGAAACACTCAAGAACAAGTCCAAATCACACATCCACTAGACAATCAAACACACAAATCCAAAAATCCAAAAGGAAAGAATACAAGGTAAGGTTCATCTCCAAAGGAATGATATCTAGATGGATTTAAATCTTTTATGGAGGTCTTCTCACCAACTTTATGGGGTGGTAGTCTCTCTCTCAAAATGAGGTAAGAAAACCTTAAAATTTCCCTGAAAAATTTAAATTGGAGGGAAGGGAGGGATCAAAGGCCAAAGGGCGTGTTGCTTGGCAGGCGGAGTCCCTGCTCATGGGGGCCGGTAGTACCCTTCTTTGGGCCGGTAATTTAAGCCGGCGGTGTACCGCTTGTTTAAGCTGCTGCCCTTCTGGGCCATGGGTCCTTCTTCTTCGTCTTCCTTCCGGGCTTCCCTCGGGGGATTGGTTTGGCCGATTTCAAATTAACTCCAATTACCTTATGCCAGGGAAAATGTCAAGTGGTATACCATCCTCGAAGGGTCAAGTGAAACCGTGTAAGGGAAAGTTACCATGGTATGGGAAAAAGTGGGCATGGGCACCCAAGGGACCAAGGGTTCCATAAATCTTCCGCAATCCCTCCCCGGAAAACCAAATGGGAATGAAACCAAATCACCATAAAACGTTCTTTGGGAAGTGGTACACCTTCGCCTTGAATTCCAAATTGGGCATTCAATGTTAGGTCAATTCCTTCAAAAGCAAAGTAAAAGCAAGGAAAACAAATGGGTTGTGTGAAAAAAAAAAATGAAACCCAAAATTTGCATCGTAAATTTTGACAAAGAAGGGCAACAATTTGGAATATAAATTGACCACAATGTACATCATGGGAAAAGCATTAAATGGGGGTCCAATCAAAAATTGAAATGAACAAATTATAACAAGCAACATGTAAAGAGGCCAATGGGCTATGGTCAAAAGCCAAAAAAAATAGTGGAAAACATGGGGTCAAATGCAAGCAATCCCATTAACGTCAATAGGGTGTAGTGGAAGAATCGACACTAAAAAATGGAAAAGCCTTGGTTCAAATGTGGGAGAATAAATTCAACATGTGATAACAAAGGAAAGGCAAATTGAAGAAATACTTGGGGCCCAACCATATGATAAAAGCAATAACCAAGGAATTGGATGCAAAACACAAGGAAATACATAAGATGGAAAACATGGGTGCAAGCAATATTCTAAATTGCAAATGGGCAAGGCCCATGGAAACCAACAATATCCAAGCCAAAAGGTGAACCTTAAAATGGCATTTAAATTTTGAAAGTGGAGGAAATGGGGTTAAAGCATTGGGAAATTAGGAGGGTCGCTTCAAGGAGCCAATTGGTAAAGGAATGGAATCGCCGGGAATCAAATTCATCCAAAAAAATTAAAAGGGTTGCAGGTTAAACAATATTCAATGGTTTTTCTTACATAACCTTAAACCAAAGTGCATAATAATATAAATGAAAACTATTGGCACAGGATTGGTTGCAAAAGTAAGCAAATGCTTCAAAGGAAAGGAAAATTTAAACATGTAAATGCATGGGCAATCCATAAAGAATAAGTTGTTGTAATAATGGGAAATTAGAATGAAGAAACACATAATATATGGTTTAATTCATGGTAAAGGATTTTAATGGTTGGGTCATAACAATGGATGGAAGTTGACAAAAACCAACCAATGTAAGGCTGAGTTATTCATAACCCAAGAAAGCAATAATGGAAAATGGGGACAACATCAAAACAAGCAATAATCGATGGTAGTGAAGATG
>JAHHZJ010002065.1:0-26091 GCA_021437245.1 Aegilops speltoides
TGTCCCCTCCGGGGTAGGCTGCGGACTGGTGTATTAAGCAGATTTAATGCTCGTAATGGAGACCACAGAGTGTTAGTCGTAGCCTTTCTCCTTCCTGGCTGTTGCATCGTGAGTTCACAGTCTCTTGCGGACGGGGCCTCCAGTGAGCGGAGTCCTGTGGGTAAGAAAAATGAAAAAAGAAAAAAGCGACACACTTGGGAGCCCCGGTGTGGGTGAGCCACTCTGGGCTGTCGTGGTCGTGCCCCTCCCCTATGCCCATGGTATCTCGGGCGTAATGATGTCGCGAAGGACTAGTCTTCAATTATGCAAGGGCTGGGGTTGAGGCCGCATTCTCTGGCGATGCTCGGGCGTGCACAGTGGTCTTGTTGTAGGTTACTCGGTAGCGTTTGGCCATGTTGATCTAACGGCGGACTCGAAATGCCTTAAGAGGCTGCTCGTCTTACGCAGAAGCGGCTGTGTGTTCGCCGTTCGGAGGAGCGTTCGGTGTTTCCGTTGGCCGTGATGACTCCTTGAGGGCTGGCATCTTGAGCTTGAGGTATGCATAGTGCGGTACCGCGTTGAACTTTAAGCGTGGTTAAATGCGGCGAGCATGATAGCGCTGCGGAGCGGGACTATATCGAAGATTAACTCCTCGCGGAAGTTATCGGGATCCAAGACCACTTCGGTGTGCGAGCTGTACAATTGGCCTCTACACGGTATGGCGCCTTTGAAGGTCGTCTTTGTGGGTCTTTATTGGGTTTAATCCTTGAGGGTCTATGCCCATCTTGCGCCTTGTATCGATAAAGCGAGTTCAAGCTGCTGCCGTCGTCCATCAGGACTCTAGTGAGTGAAATCCATGGGCGATTGGGTCTAAAACCAATGCGGCGAATCCGCCATGGCGGATACTTGTGGGGTGGTCCCTTGATCAAAAGTGATGGCGGGAGGACCATGGGTTGAACTTTAGGCGTGGCTCCATCGCATATCGTCCACAGTGCCGCTTCCGCTCCCTCTTGGGTATGTGAGTTGCGTATATCATGTTCACCGTCCTGCACTTGTGAAACCCTTACATCCTCTATTGTTCGTGCGGGTCTCTTCCTCGTCGTCGCTATACAGCCTTGTCATTGTTTTGCAATTAACTTGCCTGCTTGAATACCCAACAATCCTGTTGGTGTGATTAGTAGCTTTTGAGTGCCATATATCGCAGAGCGGTCGAGTATTGGTCCAAATTGGGCCGGGCCCAGTAGCTCTTTGAATGGCTTTTCTGGCTGACGGGTTTAGAGCCTCCGAATCCGGCGTTGTATCGTATCCTCGGTGTTATCGCCGTTAACGTGGTGTTTGTTTTTGTTGTGTGACACGCCATTTCGGTCCTTGGTATCCGGACTGCGAATTTTTGTTGAGGTTATTCTGCGGCTAGCCACTGTCCTCTCCCGCCGAAGCGGGTCATAAGTGATGTGAGGGCTGCCATGGATTTGGCTTTTCTGTCCTAGGTGCGGGCAAGCCACTCGTCGCGGATGTTATGTTTGAAGGCTACAAGGGCCTCTGCATCCGGACGGTCGGCGATTTGATTTTCTTTGTTAGAAACCGTGTCGAGACTATCGGCGATTCGTTTAGCTGCTGAATTATGTGGCTTAGGTCATCGGCGTCGGTGGTCGCTTATATGTGCCACAGAGTTGTCAAGGAATCGGCTTCGGGTCTTCTCAACACCAATTGATTCTGGCGGCAAGCTGTTAAGCCAATGAGCTGGTCCTTTAAGCAGTGGGAGATATTTGATGGCGTGAAGATCGTCACCACGGGCCATGTGGATATGAAGGAGATAGTCTTGATCCAAACCATGAGTCTTGTGCCATCGTAGGATTCGATGTTCATGGGTTTAAACCCTTGAGGATTTGATGATCCATTACTTCATTTGTGAAGCATAGTGGGTGTCTGGCGCCTCTATATTGGGCTATATCACGATGTAGCTCAAGCGAGTTTTGTCTCTTGTGTTCGGCCCGGCGGACTTGCTATGTCGGTGCGGACGGTTGTTGTCGCGTGCGTGGGGCGCCGCAGCGATCCGTAGATCAATCTTGATTGTCTTGCCTTATCCTCCAATATATCTACAAGTCCGGAGTGTTCCCCGTGGCTTTGTGCTTTTTGGCGGTCGGAAGTGCAGTTCTAATGGAGGCCTAAAGGCCTCTCTGTCAGCCACGAGGTGGTCGATCGACCATGTTAGCTCTAGTGATGCATGTTTGTATGCCTCCTCCTCTAATCGGGGAGCAACTTGCGTTTAGGGTAGCTTTTGGAGGGCATTGAGTTCATACTCTTGACCGCAAGGACTTGATCCATCTGTCGGCTAGCAGGTCTTGATCAGCTCTAAGCTGTTGCTGCTTTTCATTAGGCTATTCGCGGTGGCCATAAGCCCTGCGTTTGAAATGCTCTTGTTCGACGGATCCTCGGGCACGGCGAATTAGTTGTCGTCGAGGCTTGCCTGCGTCTCCGGAGGGGCATGTAATTATCATCCTCTACCTCTTCATGCGCCGCTCTCTCATGAGGGCTGGCTTCTCCGTCCTCTGCTGAATCTTCTTTGGAGGGGTTGTCTTCGCACTCTCGGGGTGTTATTATCTCCGGTGCGAATCTCCATTCTTCTGTGGCGGGATTTAGAGCGGCGCCCGTTGGCAGCGCTTGGGCTGTTCTTGCGAGGAATCGCCTCCGCCTTCTTCGCCATCCCCATCCTTTGGGATGTCCACCATGTATATGTCGTATGAGGGTGGTCTTCGGTGCCCCATAGGCGCTGGTTCTTGGTCATCTCCGGCATCGTCGTCCATCCGTCGATGTCTTGAGTCGTAGTCTAGCATGTCGGTTAGATCGTCGCTGTGGCTACAAAGTGGGTGGTGGGTGGGTTTTGAATTTCTTCGTCGTTCGCATCCCAACCCTCGACCGCAATTCTGCAGGGCTCTCGATAGCAGAGATACCTTAGCGAATTCAGAATGTCGCCAAAAGGTGAGTGTTGAAAGATGTCCGTGGTGGTGAACTACATGATCGGCGCCCAATTGAATTCGATTGGAGGGCGGCGGAGGTTCGAGTCCGGCACCTTGGAGTCTAAAGCATCGCAAGGGACAAGGTCAGTATTCGGCTCCATCGCCGTAGAGGTTGCAGCCCCCGAGGCGGTGTCTAGCCACCCATCCTTGATCTGCACGGTCGGCTCTGAATTAAGGATCGAGCGGACTCATGTCTGGACCTCGAGACCTTGTCGCAGCGAGCTAAATCATGCCCATCGAGGACAGGTCGCGGTTTCGGCTGGCTCGAATCCGCCGAAGATCAAGTCTCCGCGGATGTCGCCGTGAAGTATAGGCTTCAAATCGACTGATGGCCAGGGCGTAGCTTCGATCTGCTCGGATGGCGCAATTGTCATGCATGCAAAGCCGCCGAATCTGAAGATCTGTCGAGAAGAAAAGTCTCACCACGATCTGCGTCGTTGTTGATGATCGAAGGAGCCATCAAGCCTATCGGTGACGAGCAGAGGAACTCTCAATGAAAGCACCAATGTCGATTGTCAAAACCGGCGGATCTCGGTAGGGGTCCTGGTATGCGTCTAGGTGAATGGTAATAGGAGACAAGGGACACGATGTTTTTACCAGGTTGGGCCCTCTCGATGGAGGTAAAACCCTACTCACGCTTGATTGATATTGATGATATGGGTAGTACAAGAGTGGATCTACCATGAGATCAAGGCTAAACCCTAGAAGCTAGCCTATGGTATGATTGTTGTTGTGATTGTTGTCCTCTGGACTAAAACCCTCCGGTTTATATAGACACGGAGAGGGCTAGGATTACGAGTTGGTTACAATGGTAGGAGATCTTCATATCCGTATTGCCAAGCTTGCCTTCACGCCAAGGAAAGTCCCATCCGGACACGGGATGAAGTCTTCAATCTTGTATCTTCATAGTCTTGGAGTCTGGCCGATGATGATAGTTTGGCTATCCGGAAACCCCCTAGTCCAGGACTCCCTCAGTCACCTCATCTCCATTCGGCCGCCCAGGGCGACGCCTCTCGGTTGGTCACCTCATCACCACTCGGCCGCCCCGCGCGTCGCCCTCGGTTGGTCACCTCATCACCACTCGGCCGCCTCGCCCGCCACCATCAGTTGGTCTCCTCATCCCCACTCGGCCGCCCTGCGCATCGCCATCGGTTGGTCACCTCATCACCACTCGGCCGCCCCGCGCGTCGCCATGGGTTGGTCACCTCGTCACCACTCGGCCGCCCCGCGTGTCACCATCGGTTGGTCACCCGATCACCACTCGGTGGCCCCGTGCGTCGCCATCGGTTGGTCACCTCATCACCACTCACCGCCCCGCGCGTCGCCATCGATTGGTCACCTCATCACCACTCGGCCGCCCCGCGCGTCGCCATCGATTGGTCACCTCATCACCACTCGGCCGCCCCGCACGTCACCATCGGCTGGTCACCTCATCACCACTCCACCGCCCCGTGCGCCGCCATCGGTTGTTCACCTCATCACCACTCGGCCGCCCCGCGCGTCGCTGTCGGTTGGTCACCTCATCACCACTCGGCCGCTCGCGTGTCGCCTCTTAGTTGAGCACATCTACCTTAATCGGTGCCGCCTTGCATTCTGTCGGTTGAACACATCTTCACCACTCGGCCACTCGCGTGCCTTGAGGACAGCTAAGTCATTCTACATGCACTACATTACTGTTATTTCCGTGTTCCAGTATCCTCTAATTCACATCACATTCACTCGGAGGCCACGCCACCGAGTGTACCTCTCCTCTGCTTATTTTCACCGAGTCCAACTTCCGTTTTTCATACATCATTCATGAGCGCCATGTGTTCTTCATTTTGAGTTTGCATCTGTCCTCCGGGCTGCAACTCGGTCAAAACACTACACTTCTATTTTATTTGAGCGATTACTCCAACGAGTTCGATTAGATCCTTCACTTGACAAGTTTGAGCGGATCCTTCACTCTTCGGACTCTTGCTGGTTAACAGCAAGCCCTTGCACTCCGTGGTGTCTATGGGTGTTATTCACACAATTTATTTCAGCACACATTAAATTTCCTCGAGAAATTATTACATTGGCTAGTGCTATTTTTCACACACAAGTTACTTGACCACTCGTGACCCTATCGCCAACTTCATCGCTACTCGAGACTCGGTCACCATACGGTCTTAGCGCACCAACACCGACCTTGTCATTACTGTGACTTCAAACACATCCGGCCGACTCCTCTATGGAATCCTCTTCATCGTATCAATGATATAGACCTTGTCGGCATGAGATAGATAAGTCCCTTTTATAATTAAACTTCACATTAACTCCTTTGCAACTTTGCGCTTCGAGCATCACTGAAGCTTCTCCTCATCTTTACCGAGTCGACTCGATGAATTGCAATTCATCCATTCAAAACTATATTTCTGATACGACATGTCCGTTCGAGCCTATAGTATGCTTGGGGCTACGCGCCTTTCAGGCTGCATCTCATTTGGAATGACACTCTCGGGTGGTCAAGTACTTCATCACCGATTAGATCCTTCACTTCAACAAGTGCATTCGATCCGCCACTTTGACAAGTTTTATAATCACCCAGGCGCTCTGCGCCATCTTCATTCCTACTCGAGACTCGGTTGTCACGCCGGTCTTGTTGCATCACAACCACACTACCGACCTCGTCGCTACATTAGGTTGAAAGCATCGGCTAACTCTTTGAAAGACCATTTCAGCCACTCATTTGGACATCCAATCTTTCAATTGACCACCTCGCACATCATATTCGCTGCCCCAGCGTCGCCACTTGGTTGAGCCGTCTTCACCCTCGGCCTCCATGTAGCCGCCACTTTCGGTTGACGCGTCTTCACCACTCGGGCGCTCCGCGTTGCCACTCGTTGTGCGTCTTCACCACTTTCGGCCACCCTGCGCATTGTCACTTTCGGTTGGGCGCGTCTTCACCACTCGGCGCTCCGCTACGCCCTCGGTTGTGCCGTCTTCACCACTCGGCCACCGCCATCGTCCTTTCGGTTGTACATCATCGCTCCTCGGCCCCCGCGTCACCATCAGTTGGACATGTCTTTACCTCTACACCCAACAGGGAACAACTAAGTTACTCATATGATCAAACCTCATATCACACTCTGGCAAGCTTACCTCTTTGAGCATCACTTTCGGAGCTACATACGGCGTTGTCTAGGCCGACCTCGGGGTTCGCCCATTCGATCAACCCATTCATCACATCAGGAATATCTTTACGACCATACATGTTAGTTCATGAAAATCTATAAGGGTAATCTTGTCCACTCGAGCAGTTGCCCAAATCATTACAGAAGTCAACCGAGATGCAAAAGGTGAACGACACTCTTCTCGGATTCACTTGTGTCGGGTGACGGGGCTGGAGAGAACCGCCGCGGGACACCTAATGGGCAGGGCCTTCGTGTGTTGATCAGGGAGAGCCTGAAGGCGGTCGAGGCGTCTTGGGGGTTTTACCCGGCAGCGCGATGGTCGCGTAAACCCTCTGCTGCTTTGTGTTGTATTGTGCTCGGGGCTTGAAGAGCTACGATGCGGCTACACGGCGTGGGAGTTGCAAATGGTTGAACCCCTCTCGTTGTGCATGGGCCTCCTTTTATAGTGCAAGGGGTCACCGGTGTCAGCGTGGGGTAGAGGGTAAAATGTAAAGAGGTGGTAGTTGGAGCAGTGAGAGCAGGTCGACTCAGATTGGCAGCGATGGATTCTACCTACTTTTTGAGGAGGGACAAGGGCATTTAATGCCGTCGCCGTCTCCCAAGCTCCCGCCCTTCGTCTCCGTGCGCCCGGCGATGGATCCACCCCGTGGAGTGCCACCGCACCCTCCATGCAGCCTGACCATCCGCCCGCGTCTCTGGAGAAAGCTAAAGGCGGAGGGCGGATGAGTGGAGTGCGGGCACCGGCAGCTCTCCGGCAAGTACCTTGGGTCTTGATCTTCCGTGCAGGGGCTTGTCGGGCTTGTAACTTGCGCTCCCGGGCCCCTCGCCGTAGGCGCGAGGCGTGTCTTCTCGATTTAGTCTTCTAGTCTCCCGGCGAGCTCCTCTCGCGGGCCTTCGTGAGTGATGTAGTCTTGAGCACAGGGGCCTTCCGGCAAGTCCTCTTGGGTCTCGATCTTCTATCTTGTACACTTTGTTCTTGAATGGCTTGATATGGATCGGGATGGTCTCCGGCAAGCGCATGGTAGATCACGCGGGGCTCGTTGCCGTGCACAAGTTGAAGTCTTGGGTACCCCTACCTTGCTCACCGGCAGAGCCCGGGCCGGCGCCTACGGTGCTTGGCGCTGGGGCCGGGCCAAAAGCTCTGCGACACAGAAGCCCATGGCGTGCCGACTCCCTTCGCATCCCGCCTCTCCCGCAATGCGCAGCGTCGATTGCGGCGTCGTGGGAGGCGTGGGCGCGATCGATCATAAGGCATCCACCCGTGATCGTGGTGCGAGTGAGGTCGCTTCACCCGTCGCCCGGCTCCGCTTCGCCCGGCCCGCATGCAGGGGTCGTGGCGGCGAAGTGGGAAGACCGAGCCGTCCGCGGACGGAGAAAGGCGGTCGGCCCGCTCCTCTGGCCTCCTTGCTTCTGATTGGTTGGCCGGGCGGTTGAGCCCCACCTCGCCCTTTAAAAAGGGCGGAAGGGGGACAATGGCCACCTCATCCTCTTCTCCTTCGTCTTCGTTTGGTCTTCTTTACGCCATGGAGGAGAAACCTGGTCCTTCAGCGGTGGCGGCGGTCGCCTCCGGCAGCGCACGCTCCTATCCTCCCGTGGCGGCGAGCCGCTCAAGGAAGGAGAGGGGCGTGGCAGAGGCGGCGTGGCGGGGTCGAGAGGCGGTCGTGGTGATGTGCCTCCCGTCTCCCGGCGTCTCGGACCACGGTCCGGTCCACCGGAGATGACCCCGGAGTTCTTCATCAAGCCGGGCGCCTCGTCGCCGCCTCATCCGGCCCGTTCGCGGGCGATGGGACGGATCCACCGGCGTGATGGAGTTGCGCGCGAGGGGCTGCGGGATCAGCGGCACTTTCGAGTGAGTGTCGTGTCCCGCCCTCGGCGTGATGTTCTTCGACCGAGGTGGAAGGCGTTCGCCGGATCCATAAGCGCGGCGGGTTTACCCTCCATTTCAAGTTAATGGAGGCGACCTTCCGGCCGTCAAGGTCTTGGGACTACGGGACCGGGTGCGCTGCTGTGTGGAAGCTCCTCGGATAGCGAAGGCCCCTCCTCGGCGGAGTGGCGAGGAGGGCGCAGCGGCAGCGAGGGATGGCGGAGTCCGACTAGGCGTCGGACACGCTGCCTCGGCCCCGGCGACCGTCTCGGGTGCGCCTTACAACTCCGGGCCGTCTCCTTGGGGGGTGGCGTGAGAGGCTGCGGAAGGGAAGAGGGGATGGCGGCAAGGTCAAATCGAATCGAGGCGAGGTGCCCTCGGCAATCCGTCCCACCACCCGTCTTCAAGCTCTGCCTCCGGCCTTCGTCTCCGCCAAGCTCTGGCGGCCCCGGGTGTTCTCTTGGTGTCTTGGCGCCCGTAGCTCTCCGAGTCGTACCCCATGCCCGTCACCTTGCGGCTCTGAGGCCAGCGGCGCCACCGCCACGCTCTCCTAAGCGCTCCCGCCCTCCCGCAAGCTTCTCTTGCGGGGGCTCCTGACCTACCTCAACTCCTGAGCAGAGAAAGAAAGGGATCACGGGCACCTTATCTTTCAATTTGTAAGCCTTGGACCCTTAGCTGTATTTAAAACTTGTAATCCTCTCTATCATGTTTTTCATCCTCTATGGACTTGTATCAAACTAGGATGTTTTTAATGAGCGAGAGAAATGCTTGCGGTGAGTCTTTTACTTGATCTCGTGCCTTGTATGTTCTTACGCTATCGGGGAGCTTGGGCGGACACGCTTGCGAGTCGGGACAGCCAATGGCGGTGTTGCTTCGGCAAGCAACCTTGCGGGCGATTCGGCGCTTAACTGGCGGGGCTCGAAAGCAAGATAAGGGTGCAGCTCACTTGTGTTTGTTGGCGGACTCGGAAACAAAACAAATGCAAGCCCGGCCCGACTTCGGCTCCTCCCGTCCGGGTTTTACAAGACCGCTTCGTTCAAAGCCGATCCCGCTTTCCGGTCCATGAGAGGATGCATCGAGGATGAAAAACTCATCGATATCGCGGCCCAGCAACTCTAGCTTGCGGAGGCGAATCTTGGCGCTTCGCAGCCCCAGGGCTGGCTTGCGGAAGAACCTTGCTTCGCAGCCCGGCGACTCAGGCTTGCCGGGGGCCAGTGCTGGTGTGCCCTTCCAGTTTCTCCTTGTCGCTAAATTTATCATGAAAACAGCTGAGATAGATCTGCCAGCTTCATCATGTTCATGTATATGTATATAAATCTTGACGCGCAATATGATGCGTGCCTTGCCCGCCGATGTGTTTGTACTCTCGCTCCGGGGAGCTTGCCGGGAACACGTTTGCGGGTCGGGACAGCCAGTGGCGGTGTCGCTTCCGGCAAACAACCTTCGGGCGATTCGGCGCTTAACTTCTTTGAGGCTCGAAAGCAAGGTAAAGTGCAGCAACACCTTGTGTTTGTTGGCGGACTCGGAAACAAACCAATCCATAAGCCAGGCCGACTTGGCTCCTCTCGCGTTCAAGTCTCTCATCTGAAGGACATCTCCGGCGGGGCTTGCCACGTTACACCCTCTACTTTACATCCTTTGTGCGCTTTTACCCTCGCTTTTAGGGAACTTGCGGTCTTAACACACTTGCTGAGTCGGAACATCAGCAGCCCGCGGCTGGTGTAACTTCCGCAAGCAACCTTACGCGTCTGGCAGCGCGCACCCTAACTTTGGCGGACTCGAAGCGCAACAAAGGGCGAAGCTGGTGGCGGCTCATTTTTAACTTCGTTGAGTGTGCTCGAAGCAAGATAAGGGTGTGGCTATCTCTGGCGAGCTCCTCCGCGCAGCGGTTTTGCCAAAGGGCGAGCACGAGGATATAACAAATAAAAGCATGGGATTAAGGAGTGCTCGCACAAAAGCTCGGCGACTTAGCTTTTCTTTTCTCGTTTCCTCGCACTTGCTGGTGGGCTTCGATGGTGCGTCCTCGACAGCAGCGAGCACTCGGGGGTCGTTTTCGACGAGCACGAGCTGTCATCGCCGGGCTTATAGCGCTCCGGTGCGGCGGCAGCCGGAGTGAACACGAGCTGTCCTAGCGGACTTGGAGCTCGATGGCGGGTCCTCGGCGACGCGTGGCGCCGAGGAGATGCACTTGCGGCGTGGAGGGCGGAAGCGGCGGCGGCGAAAGCGGATATGCTTTCGGACTCCTAGTAGCGATAGGAGGCAAAGCCCTGCCCGGCACTTCGCTTTGCTCATGTATGGAGGCAGTCCGGAGCATCCGAGCCTCGGCTTATTCTTGCCGGCGGATACCACCTCTCGTGGTATGGCGGCTGGCAGGTGCATGGTCTGAAGGGGCGTGGATCTGCGGAGACGGGCGCGGTCATCCGCTCCCGATCTGTGGCGCCGCGAATTGCCTCGCCGGTGTCCACCCTTCATGGCGTCTCCTCCGCCCACGTGCTCCGGTGGCGGCGGGTGAACATGACAGTGCAACCCTTGAAGCCCTGTCTTGGGCCATGGCGCGTTGTCGATGAAATTCTTGGCGTGAGGTTGATGAAAAGCAGCGCGAACGCGGATTAAGTCCGCACAACCTCGCGCCCCTACCGGCGCCAAAGATGTCGGCCGAGGGCGCTGGAGAACGCCGCCGCGGGACACCTATGGGGCAGGGCCCTCGTGTGTTGATCGAGGCGGAGGAAGCCGAAGAGCGGTCGGCGTCTTGGCCGGGGCGGGTTTTACCGGCCGGCGCGATGGTCGCGTAAAACCCTCTGCTTTGTGTTGTATTGTGCTCGGGGCTTGAAGAGCCTGATGCAGGCTACCGGCGTGGGAGTTGCAAATGGTTCGAACCCCCTCACGTTGTGCATGGGCCTCCTTTTATAGTGCAAGGGGTCCCGGCAGTGTCAGCGTAGGGTAGAGGGGTAAAAATGTAAAAGAGGTGGTAGTTGGAGCAGTCGGGAGCATGCAGCTGATTGCGAGCAGTGGATTCTACCTACTTTTGTGAGAGGGACAAGGGCATTTAATGCGTCGCCGTCCCAAAAGCTCCGCCCTTGCGTCTCCGTGCCGCGGCGATGGATCCACCACGGGAGTGCCACCGCACCCTCCATGCGCCTGACCATCGCCACGCGTCTCCGGGAAAGCTAAAAAGCGTGGGCGGATGAGCTGGAGTGCGGGCCAAGCGAGCTCTCCGCAAGTACCTTGCGGGTCTTGATCTTCTTGGACCGGGGCTTGCGGCTTGTAGCTTGCGCTCGGGCCCTCGCGACGCGTATAAGCGCGGGCGTGTCTTCTCGATTTAGTCTTCTAGTCTCCCGGCGAGCTCCTCTCGCCGAGGCCTTCGTGGTGATGTAGTCTTGAGCCGGGCGGCCTTCCGGCAAGCTCCTCTTGCAGGGGTCTGATCTTCTATCTTGTACACTTTGTTCTTGAATGGCTTGATATGGATCGGGGATGGTCTCCAAGCGCATGGTAGATCCGGCCCTGAGGGTCTGTTGCCGTGCACAAGTTGGGTCTGAGGTACCCCTACCTTAATCCAACTTGGCCCTTATCCTAGGCTCCAAGGCGCCAGTTCCAAACTTGGACTTAGAAATGGCTTGTGCTGGTGTTCCCCGGGATAATGAGTGGCCTCTCTCGGGTCAGCCCACACACTAGCCTTTGCCACTCGTGTTTCATAGCACGTCCATGTCGGACCACTAGTCTCCTCGGAGACATACAAGTGCCACCAATTTTTCCTTCTAGTAAACATACCCGATCGGTCGGGAAGCATGTGTACTCTTACAAATACCCTTTTACGCAAAAGCTAACGGTCAATATAATAAGTACTCTTGGAGCAGTTACTCACAGAGTGTCCACTTTTTCTCTGATCGGCGGTTTCAAGGCGAATTCATTCATCGTCTTAGAGTGCACAAAGATCACTTGATTGATCCGTTCTAGGTTGAATTTATTTCTGATGCCAAGTGCATGAAGATCGGTCCGGTGACTCAGCTCCAAGGTGAGCTTTTTACTATCAGCGCTTGAAGATCTGTCGATTGACTCAATTTCAGACATAGTTATTTAGTGCCATTGCATGCGAGTTTCTGGGCGACTTAAACCCTCTGCCGGACTCATCTAGTCCGGAGGCTTGTACTAAACGATGGGTGCCTCAGCGTGCGGAAAGAACTCGAAAAAATTTTTGCTCGATGCAAGACCAGCTCGGATCACTCGACCTCCAGTCGGAGAAGAACAAGTCCAATCAGTATTAGCTAAGAATATTTTCTTTCTCGGACCCTGCCAGCCCGATCGAGCGATCTCGGGACTACACCGATGGGTGCACTCAGCGTGCCCCCGGAGTAATCTCCACTCGGTATGGCGTACTAGTCAGAGTGGCGAACAACAAACAAACAAGTTCTAAGGCTCTTGGCTACAAAAAAAATTGCTATAAGGTGAGTTTAACGCTCCTCCGTGGACCTGTTTTGAGCCTTCTTCTAGGACTCAAAGCGTGAAACTCATAAGTTTGGATCTTGAACCGAGCTGTAATGCGTTCCTCGGGATAAGAATGACATCTCTCAGACGCAGTCCATCGACAATCTTGTTCTTGGATTTAATACACACATACTTTGATCACGAGTTAACCTCTTTTGAGAGATGGACAAATGTCACCAAATTGCTCCTCGCGAACACTTACCGAGGATCAGGGAGTGCGGGAATCCTTGAGATTTTGTTCAAACCTTGGTTGTGCAAAGCACAATGACATGTACCGAATATTTTCGTAATCACTCGGACCAAATTGTGTCTTTCATAAACTTCGTTCAAAATCGCAATTCGATTCGAGGTTAATGTTGAGGATACACAACAGGTAGGCCCACGAAGGGTCAAAATATCATAAAGCATGGGGTCCCAACATTTGGGTCGGATAAATTTCATACGGACATACTATCCCTCGGACAAGCGCATACTATCCACTAGATCAAGCGACATACCATCCACTCGGATGAAAGTTCACCACTCAATATCGACTCACTTAGATATTCAAAGACGATGAGGGAAGTCGGCATCATTCTCATAGTGAAGGCTTGTAATGGGCTGGCATTATGGCATTCATGCCCTCTTTGTAACATAGGAGTTGAGGGGTTGGCGCACTTTATATAAGCCACCCCCCACCACTAGACTTGGGGGCTCTTTTCTTCCACCTCTCTATCTTTTTCGCTACTAGTCTCAGGACTTAGCTCAGGCATGGGGATCCGTTCCTCTCTCTCTCATACACATTGTAATCTCCGCATACATACTTAGATAAAACAAAGCCTCTCCGGAGCACGAGACGTAGGGTTGTTATCTCCACCATGAGAGGCAACTCACTAAAACCAATGTGTCCCATTTGCATCTCGATAGATCATGCTCCTTTACCCTATACCTTTATTGCAGCGTTCCCACGACAGGCGCCTCGATCTCCGCCTCCGATCTCCTCGCTTGGTGACCTCATGAGGAAGCGGTGCTCCATGGCACCGCCGCTTTGCTTTATGGGTTGCATCGGAGTCGAGGTGGCTGAATATCTTCCGTGTGCATCCTCGATCTTTGCTGGATGGCCTCAACCGGCAGCGACATCCGGCATGGATGGCAGCTCAGCGCTCTTCCGTTTGTAGCGCCGTCGCGGCGCCTTGCACGCCGGCTTCGCGGCTGCACCGGCTCCGACGCCCTCTCGGCGGAAGCAACCACGCTCAATGCGGATCGGCGGCATCTAGGATTGGCGGCCGTGTTCGGCTTGGCGCTCGGGGTGGGGGGCACGGCCATCATCGAGCCTTCACAAGCTTCCAGTGTCATCTTTGCAAGAAGGGTCGGGAGTGGGGATTGGGATTTGGATTCGGGGTTCGGCTTTGGAGTGGGGAGCAGGTGAAGCAGGAGGAGACTTAAATAGATCCAAATATTTTCATATAAGCGGTTCCTAGAAAAACTACGTGTGATGTTGTACATATTTTTTTAAACGGAAAGCAATTTGGAGTAAAGTGGCACGGATGGTGTTTTAAATGTCCGGAAATTTTGTAGTACTAATACAACTATCATGTCAAATTTTGAAAACTGTGGGTCATTTGACCTTTTAAGACATTTAAGTGATTTCTAGCGGTTTGGAATTAGGAGGAAGTATTTTTTGGCTTGTAATAGCGAGGCACACCTTGCGTAATGCAATGACCTCGTGGGTCCCTCTATCACTTCTCACTGCGTCATATCATGATTTCTCTTGGTTGTTGACCATGTTGACAACGCCAGACGGCGACCTGCGAACCAAACGGAGAATGATCAGGCCTCGACGATAAGAACAGACAACCGTCAAGATCGGCAGTGTAGTGCCAAATGGAGAATCTGAGGCAACAACATGCAACTCAAACTTCGAACTGTACAAAAAGCCCAAGGATTAATTGTTCATCAAATTTTAGACAAAACCGATTGACCATGGTGTAACATCTCACCCAACCATCTTTTTGGTCACAAACAAATGGATCGGTCGATCCATAAAATCAACATCGTGCATAAAAATTATTGCCGATGACTACAACTTTGTAAATAGAAAGCGAGCATGTTTAGAAGCCCATTGTCCACCGAAACTTCTTTTTGCTCTTCAATGTGTCCGCTCGTGAAAATTCTTCGGTAAAACCTAAGCCTCAAGGACAATAGTAACCTCATTCAACATGAAGAATGTGACAAAGCTTGTTTGCGGGTTGGATGCATATCCTTCCATCGTTATTGTCCTCAAATGAATGTCATAGAAGCGAGAAAATCCTAGTGCTTATTACACCACCATTGGTTATATGTTTTCGTCCATGTGCTTGCGTACTATGAACATGAAGATTTGAAAAAAGTAAAGGTCTAAAAAAGAGTATGTTGAAAGAGCAAGAGCTGAGCGTTAATTCTAGTACAATATATACAGCTTTCAATGTGCATGAAATCATCACCTCCATATATAAATTCTCCGAGCGAAATCCGCAGGAAGCCAATAATTATGTTAGATCATAACTATCTTCGATATATAAGATCTTGGCGAATCCGAATTGATAGGCTATCCATGGACGAACCTTCCTTGAGCATATAACATAATATTAGTACCCAAAGTGTACCCCAAGATGATATAAAACTTATGCGCACAAATGAAAATGCAGCTTATGATGACAAATGTGTAGATGATAATATCTGAGCGTCGAACTGAAAAAGTAGGAGCCAAACACCAACTTCTTGTGATCATTAAGCGGATCATGAATTACCCAAGGTCTCGGTTTGGAGCGACAGCGCTTTTTGAAGGTTTATAACAATTATTGAGGAGCAACCTTTCAAGTGAAGGGCATGAGAGTCTGGACTGGGGTGTCGGATAGCGGGACTATCAATATCCGCGGACTCCCGGACTATGAAGATAGAAGATTGAAGACTCGGCTCGTGAGGAAGGTACTTTCCTTGGCGGGAAGGCAAGCAGCAATCAGGATATGTAGATCTCCTACCATTGTAACCGACTTGTGAACCCTAGCCTCTCGGTGTCTATATAAGCCGGAGGGCTTTAGTCCGTAGGACACAACATTACATCTCAACAATCATACCATGGCTGCTTCTGGGTTTAGCCTCCTTGATCTCGTGGTAGATCTCTCTTGTACTACCCATATCATCAATATTAATCAAGCGGGCGAGGTATTACCTCCATCGAGGGCCTTTAACACGGGTAAAACATTGTGTCCCTCGCCTCCTGTTACCATCCGCCTAGGCCGCAGTTGGGACCCCCTACCGAGATCCGGTTTGACACCGACATTGGTGCTTTCATTGAGAGTTCCTCGTGTCGTCACCGATAGGCTCGATGGCACCTTCAACTATCAACGTTGTCCGGTGAGACCTTTCTCCCGGACAGATCTTCATATTCGGCGGCTTTGCCTGCGGTCAATTCCCTTGGCCATCTGGAGCAGATTGAAGCTTCGCCTGGCCGTCGAGTCGATTCGGAAGCCTAAACTTCACGGCCGATGATCCGCGGAGACTTGATCTTAGCGGACCCGAGCCCACACTAGCGCGCCGCCTGCGGACGATGGGCATGATCTAGCTCTCTGCCGAACCGTGCTTTGGTGGCGCTTTCGAATCGCTCGCATCTACTAGCCGAGGCGATTGCTGCGAGGGCGGTGGATAAGACGCCCACAGGGGCTTCAACATCTCGGCGATGGGCGAATACCAATCTTGTCCCTTGGAAACTTCGTGATCCCGGCGCCGGACTCCTCGCCGGACTCGAGCCTCCGCGCCCGCCAATTAAGCGGATTAGGCGCGGTTATGGAATTCACCGCCGTGGACATCTTTCAACACTTTCGCCTTTTGGCGATATCCTGAATTCTCTGAAGCATCTCTCGCTATCGGAGAATCCTGGCGGACTATGGCGGGGCGGTTGGAGTTCGGACGACGAAGAAATTGAGCCCACCACCACCCACTTTGTAGCCATTGTCGAGGATCTAACCGACATGCTAGACTACGACTCCGATGACATCGGCGCTATGGGCGATGATGCGAGAGCGATCGAGGACCCAGGCGCCCACGGGCTGGAAGGCCACCTCGTCATATAGCGTCTACATGGTGGATACCCCAAAAGAAGGGATGGCGAAAAAAGTGCGGAGAAGATTCTCTAAAGAAGCAGCCAAGCGCCCGGCGTCAGTGGCGCCGCTCTAAATCCGCCACAACAAGAATGGAGATTCCGACACGGAGATAATAACACCTGGAGAGTGCGAAGAGCGACCCCTACTGCAAGATTCAGCGCAGGAGGACGCGAAGCAAGCCCGCTGACGAGGCTGAGCGAAGGAGTTGAGGGCGATAACTATATGCCTCCCTTGAAGCGAAGCGAGCCTCAGCGATGATGAATTCGTCATACCCGAGGATCCGTCGAACAAGAGCGCTTGAGCGCAGGCTCATACCACAGCAAATAGCCTAAAGAAAAAGCAGCAACTCGGTGATCAAGATCGCTAGCCGATCGATGGACCGAGGTCTCATGGACGAAGAGTATAAACTCGAACTCCACTACTAGGAAAAGGCCTATAGATAGGATTGACTCTAATGGCGCACCGTGGTGCGATGCGCCACTACTATATACTAATGGCGCCTTTTGTTTCTCATCGCCATTAGAGTGGAAGACTCTAATGGCGCACGGCCGATGCAGTCGCCATTAGTATAATTTCTTTATTTCCATTTTCCCATACAAACTAATGGCGCATGAAGCAACAAATGCGCCATTACAATATATAACTTCTAATGGCGCACGGGCTAGGATGTGCGCCATTACTGTATCCCCCTCCATCTCGATCTCGATCCCCCTCCATCTCGATCTCGATCCCCCTCCATCTCGATCTCGATCCCCTCCATCTCGATCTCGATCCCCTCCATCTCGATCGCACCGCACCCTCCCCGCTAGCTCTACCGCCATGCCCTCCCGCTCCACGCGAACACCGGCCCGGCCCCAGCACAACCCGCACATTTTGAACATGTTTTTAATTTTTTTTACTATTTTTTATAAAAATATTACCTTTGTTATAATTTAAACAAGTTTGATAAACACAAATAAATATAAAAACAGCATTTAAAATGCATAAAAAATATTCTGTTATGATTTAAACAAGTTTGAACATATTTAAACACAAGTTTGAACATATTTAAAATGCATATTCTGTATTCCCCCTCCATCTCGATCTCAATCCCCCATCTGATCTCGATCCCCCTCCATCTCGTCGCACCCCACCCTCCCCCTAGCTCTACCCCATCCCTCCCGCTCCACCTTGAAACCGGCCCGGCCCCCAGCCTTAACCCCACATTTTGAACATGTTTTTATTTTTTTACTATTTTTTATAAAAATATTACACTTTATAATTTAAACAAGTTTGATAAACACAAATAAATATAAAAAACATCATTTAAAATGCATAAAAAATATTCTTGTTATGATTTAAACAAGTTTGAACATATTTAAACACAAGTTTGAACATATTTAAAATGCATATTCTTTGTTCCCCCTCCATCTGATCTCAATCCCCCATCTAGATCTGATCCCCCTCCATCTCGTCGCCCGCACCCTCCCCCTAGCTCTACCCCCATAACCCTCCCGCTCCACCGCAGAACCCGGCCCGACCCCGCCTTTAACCCGCACATTTGAACATGTTTTTAATTTTTTACTATTTTTATAAAAATATTACACTGTTATAATTTAAACAAGTTTGATAAACACAAATAAATATAAAAACAATATTTAAAATGCATAAAAAATATTCTTGTTATGATTTAAACAAGTTTGAACATATTTAAACACAAATAAATATAAAAAACACCATTTAAAATGCATAAAAAATATTGGGGATCACAGGAAGTGAACCCGGGACCTCGGTGGGAGGCGGCTCTTGACCCGGTCGAGGCTAGTAGAGGACTTGATGTGGATCAGTTGGGTGGAATATAACCTTGTTGGCTCGGCGAAAATATCTAATGGCGCCCGTGTTGAGGTGCGCCATTAATTCAGATTCTTATAGGCGCCCGGTGGTTGGTGCGCCATTAATCAATTTCCGCCGAATCGGTTTTTATTATTTATTATTATCTCACCCACCCCTCCCCTCTCACTAGGGTGGGCCCTCCTGTGAAACCCTCTCCAGCCCCCTCTCTCCTCCGAGCCCCAAGAAGGAAGCGGCCGGCGGCCCGGCCGCGTCATCTTCCCTCTCCTCTCCCTCGCCCCTTCCCTTAGGGCTGCTCTGCCCCGTCTCCGGGCGTCCCCATGGGTGGTGGGCCCCGGCGTTGGATGCCCTCTCTCCTGCTCTGGTTCCCCTCCCCTCTCTCCACCACGATCTTTTTTCCTCCCAGTGGCCTTGAAGGAGCCTGAGGGACAGCCGGGGCCGGCGACCAGCGACACCCCTCTCTTCTCCGTTGGTGATTCCTCCCAGTCTTTTAACCCTAGCTATTCGTCTGTTTGGAGATGGATTATTTGATTTTGTGCATTTGATCTCAAGTCTTTGCTTGTGTGATTTGTGTGTGTCCGATGGCTCGTGTTTATGCCTTGTATGGCATGCCTTCCAATTGGTTAGCTGCAGTTAGGAGGACAACATTAGTTATTTTGTGCATGCCATCTTAGAAGTTATTTTTCTTCTTCTTTTGTTTCAATTTTCTCCTGTAGATGGACGCAAGAGGAAGATCTTGATTTAAGCTCTTTGTTCACTTGCTTATTTCCATGTTTCTACTATAACTATGCTTTAGAACAATAAGTATCAGGCAGACTATACATGTAGTAGCCAAATGGCCTAAATCAAAATATGCCTTTGCTTTATTCTTAACCACCTTAAGAGAATCAGATCAAAGGGAAACTAGAGCCGCGGCATCCCGATGGAATTCACCCATGGAGCTGCTCAAGTCATATTCCATGCCGTCAGCATATCATTCTAACTTCTTTTGTAACCAAGTGTTCTAGTGGCGGACTAGTACCATTTATAATCTCTCGGCAATCATATGGCCGAACCCTTTCTTTGGATGTGTTACTCTGCTATATTGCAAACTTGGAATAATTGTTATGATAGGTCCTCGTCCAATCATGGTGTATGCTTTCTTAGGGAAATCATGGTGAATGTTGATCATGATTTTGTAAGTAATATTTTGAGAGGTGAATCTGATCATGATTTTGTTAAGGTGTTAGTGGACTTGCTATGCTTAGGGTGGCACTTACGATTGCTTGAGGCACAAAGGCCCCACACCACACCACCCTTGCCTTGATGCCTTCTAGTCTTGCCCAGTGCTAGTCCAACATAGTAAAATGCACAATATCACAAAAATTAGAAGTTCAGTATTATCTTTACGTAAATGTAAAAATACTATTACAAGGAATTTGCATAATCAGTTCAATGATGACTCATGTTGAAGATTTGCACCCGGTTGACATATTATTAGCTTTACAAGGAATTTGCATAATACTACTACAAAGGAATTTACAAAGGAATTTGTTAGCTTTTAGATGTTGTGGTGGTTCACTTGGTGGTATATTGTTTTGAATTACACTTGTTAGCTTTTTATAAGCAAAAACATGCCAATGTATTTTCCATGCTATGATGGAGGCCTTTTTTGCCTTGTCCACCGAGAGGCCCTTGAGTTTGCGGAATGTCGATTAACTTCCGTTAAGGTTGGGCCTCCATATGTCTATTTTCAGCAAAGGTCATGCTGAAATTTTCCGTGAATTTAGCATGACTTTGTTAAAAATAGGACATATAAATTACTGCGACTAATGCATGTTTATGATCTTTGTAAGGGTACTAATTGGTTCTGGCTTACGGAGAGATGGGGGAAGCAGCCACCGCCGATCTGCGACACCGGATCAGGTGGATGATTCGAGTTCTTCACTATCATACTTGAGGCTTGATTGGATCCATGGCTGGTATATAAAATGAGAGATCTCCCCTTCACCCATCTCATTATGATATCTTTGTTTGCTACATCACTCATTTTCCCCAAACTGCGGAGGCTGCTGACGGTTTATGAACATCTTGATGGGTGAAGATCCGCCAAATAATGTGAAGCTGCGGCAGGGCGGAGTTTAGGAGCGTGGGATGTCGTTGGCGATCAAGAAGGGGCCACATGTACTTGTCTCGTGGGTGGGAGAACTTCTCCGTGCCTCGACTGCAGTTGGGGTACTTCCTTGTCTTGATTGCGGCAGCGCCAACATGCTCATCGTGAAGGTGTAAACAAGACTATGTGTGCATGCGTCTGTTGCGATGATGATGCGATGCGTTACGCCTCTTCTTATTCCTCTACATTTGGCTTTGTCTCCCGATTGTTGCGGTCATTGTTGCATTTTGGACGGGTAGGGCGGCGGCGGCGTCTGGCTCTGACCGCGATGGCGACTATGGCTATGGCGAAAATGCGGCGATTCTGGGCTTATGTGACCGGGCAGCGATTCGGCACCCATAGACAACAAGAAGGATGATCGGTTGGAGTCGGGAGAAGAGGGCCAGTGAGGATGGGCATCGGTGAGGATGACCTAAGCGGTGGTGGGGACCAAGGGCGAGATGGTGGTGGTGACCATGGGCAAGAGATGGAGGTGGTGAGGATGACCTAGCGATGGTGGGTGCACGAAGGTGGCCTCGCGATGGTGGTGGTGCTGACAATGACCACGCACGGGGTGGGCCGGGCGATCCACGGTGGGCAACCATGACCACGCCAATTGTGGTGAAGACTACATCCCACTACCTCCCTTGCCTCCACCGCCTGCCGCTCTAAGGCCCTTCGGGAGATGAAGGAGAAGAAGGAGAAAGAACGCCTACTTTGTCGGGTATGTCGGATCTCCTATAGGTTAGCTATCCAAAATGATATATATACTTAGTTACCTATGTTATCTCTAATATGCTTAGTTTCCTATAGGTTAGCTTCATTTTACCTAAGTTGGCTCTAATATACTAACAGAGCTTATATGCTTAGTTTCCTATAGGTTAGCTCCAAAATAACTTATGTTAGCACAAAATGATCAAGTTTACATAATAAGCTTATAGTCTTTTCTTAATCTTCTTCTTTTCCAAAATGACATAGGTTAGCTTCATTTTACCTAAGTTGGCTCTAATATACTAGCTTAGACCTTATATGCTTAGTTTCCTATAGGTTAGCTCCAAAATAACTTATGTTAGCACAAAATGATCAAGTTTACATAATAAACTTATAGTCTTTTCTTAATCTTCTTCTTTTCCAAAACTCTTCTTATTCTTCTTCTAGTCTTCTTCTTTTCTTCTTCTAACTTCTTGTTTATCATTTTGCAGATTTGATTTAATTGATGGAAGCTTGCGTGGATGGGGTGCTTCTTTTCCATTTCTGTTTTTATTTTGTATGAATGTGAAACTTTTGTGAATTGATGGATAACGGTGTTGGATGAACAATGTGAAACTTTTATAGCAGCGGAACTATGTGTTGGCTATATGCGTATGTATATATGATGAAACTTGTGTGTTGGATATGATTGCTATATGTATGCTTGTTGTACATATATGATTGCTATATGGATGCTTGTTGTACATATATATGTGTTGAATATCTTATATGTGAAATAGTGACATGAGATTAAGAAGAAAAGAATTAAAAAGTTGTTACTAATGGCGCTTTCTGGTATCTTCTTGTTGTAAGTATAGAGATACTAGTGGCGCCTTGTGGCGGTACTAATGGCGCACGCTAGAGTGCGCCATTAGAACTCTAATTCTAATGGCGCCGGTGGTGCGCCATTAGAAAAAATTCTAATGGCGTGATGCGGTGGCGCGCCAGCCATGCGCCATTAGAAAGCAAAGCGTGCGCCACTAGGATGCCTTTTCCTAGTAGTGTCCCCTCAAAAGTTACCCAAGGCATAAGCTGCTCCCCGATTAGAGGAGAAGCATACATACCTTTATCACCAGGCGCAAGACATGGTGACCGACCACCCGTGGTCATAGCAAGAAGAGCATTCAAGGCCCGGCCAAGACCGTACCCGACATCGATCCGGGTACAAAGCCAAAGGAGCAGGGACTTGCGAGACATCTTGGAGGACAAAGCAAGACAATCGAGATCCATCTATGGATCACGTGGGCGCTCGACCCACGACGAATCGTCGCGCCGGACATAACACGGCGGGCGAACTAGGCAGACGGCGCTCCCTCGAGCTGCGTCGCGATATCGCTCAATCTGAGCGCCGCACACCGTTATGCTTCAGCGCGAAGTAATGGATCATCGGATCCCGAAGGTTTAAACCCGTGAACGCCGAATCTTACGATGGTACAGCGGACCCGCGGTGTGGATCGAAGATTATCTTCTCCACATCCATATGGCCCATGGCGCATCTCACGCCATCAAATATCTCCCTCAAGCAAGGACCAGCTCGGCATTGGCTTAACATGCCTGAGTCGATTGGGTGTTGGGAAGACACAGAGGCGCGTTCCTTGATAACTTTCAAAGGTACATCGATGCGACCACACGGCCCGATGACCTAAGCCACATTATTCAGCAGCAGACGAATCGGCGGACAATTTTGGACCGCGGTTCTTGGCGAAGAAAAATCAAATCGTCATTGTCCGGATCGGAGGCCCTTGCAGCCTTCAAACATAACATCCGGGCGAATGGCTAGCCCGGCACAGGGCGGGAGAAGCGAAATCCATGGCAGCCCTCACGCCGTTAATGACCGGCTTTTGCGCGGAGAGGATAGCTGGCTAGCCGCAGCAACAATCTCATAAAATTCGGCGGTCCGGACACCAAGGACAATCACGGCGGTCACGTCGAATCAAAACAAGCGCCGTACTAGGCGGCGACAAGAAGGATCTGACAGTCAATTCCGGTTCGAGGCTCCAATCGGTCAGCGGAAGAAGCCATTTAAAAGAACAACTCCGGGCCCGTCAATGCGGACAGAATACTCGACCGCTCATGCGGATACATGGCACCCGAAAAACCAGCTAATCACACCAATAGAGATTGTTGGGTGTTCGAGCGGTGGCAAGTTAATTGCGAACACAATGACAAGGGGCTAAATAAGCGGCGGCGAGGAAGACCGGCCGCCCGAACAACGAGAGGGCGAAGGGTTTCCCCCATAAGTGCAGACGGTGAATATGATTCTGCGACCCACATACCCAAGAGGAGAGGAAGCGCGCACTCTGGGCGTCTATGCGATGGAGCGGTCGCCCGAAGTTCAATCCATGGTCCTCTGTCCGCTCACTTTTGATCAGCGAGACCATCCGACTAGCATACGCCATGGCGGATTCGCGCGTGGTCCTAGACCCAATCGTCGATGGATTTCACCTCACAAGAGTCTGATGGGCGGCGGCAGACTGAACCTGCTTTATCGAGGACACAATCGCAAAATGGGCATAGACCCACGAGGATCAAACCTACTAAGACAACCTTTAAAGGTGTCATCCGGAGTGGAAGCCAATATGCGAGCTCTGTCACCTGGAAGTGGTCTTTGGATCCCGGATAATTTCGAGCGAAGAGTTAATCTTGATATAGTCCCGTTCGTGGCGGCTATCATGCCCTGCTCGGACGAACCACGTTCGCAAAAATTCAGCGGTGCGCATTATGCATACCTAAAGCTCAAGATGCAGGCCCTCGTGGAGTCATTACGGTCAATGGGAATCTGGGCGCTCCCTCGAGCGGAGGAACATCTGGACTGCTCTCAGGCGAAATCTGAGCAGCCTTCTCGGCAATTCTCTAGTCCGGCAATCAAAAAGCCCGTGGTAAGTCCGTCACTGTTGCTCACGTCGGCGAGCGGAACTGTTGCTCACCGACTTCTTGATCACGGGCTCGAAGTCCGTCACCTCCACGGATCACCCCTTGCTGCAAGCCCTTCTCTTTCCGGGAGGTGAGCTGCGTGGGGATTCGAATCTAAATTCGGGGCCGCCCGCCCGTAGGCTCGTGACTCGGTGATGTAGAACCACCCTATTGCCACCCCTTGGCGGAGTCACGAAGGTCCCTTCTAGCCAAGGGCGTTGGGCGAGCTGCAACATGGCGCCTCCGCATTCGCTTGCGTCCCTTCACAACCTTGACAGCGTTGAAGGTCTTGAGCCCTGAGCGAAGTGGGGCGGATGCGAGAAAGGCCTCGCACCGGCGATAGCGCCGAGATGTTGAGGGCGAAGTTCAGCACCGGATCGTGGAAATCCAGGCCGTAGTAAAACATGATCCCAGGGCGAATGGATGGGCGGAAAGCCCGGTCGGCGGAGGAAGTGGGGAAGGAAAACAACCCTCTCATGAGGTCTGGGGTAGAGCAGGCTGCCCCACGTCGGGCAGCCGATCTGCGATGTCTCCGGAAAGGTATCGGCGTCGCGCAGCTGGTGATGTCCTCCTCCTTAGCGGTGGAGGCCATCCATTGCCTCCCCCTCCGGACATATTCGGAGAAGGGTTGAGGCGGAATCTGTGACTTAGGCGTTGGAGCTTGGGTTGCGAGGATGGATGAGCAAAGGAGGAAGAAGGCGTGGGTGAGAAGGTAAATCCTTATCCCTTATATATAGGCGGCGAAAATATCGTCCCTCACCAGCTGGTAAAACTACGCTTATCTCCCAAAGCGCCACCATCAATGGCGCGGTTGGGTTACCCACGTATTGATGAGAATCCGGAATAAGGGAACACGATCTACTGCCCGATAGGGCGTGCCAAGAAACCGCTTAGCTAAGCGTCTTGGCGGAATAATAAAAGCGATCAAACAAGGGCTTGGCTGCGGTGTGATATCACCTTCGTGTCGTCGGATTGAACTAAGTGTGTATTTTATTCTCTCTATGTTGGAATGTGGAATTTATTTGGCGAGCGGACACTATCTGGTGTTCATTGTTTTCTCCGGATTATTCAAGGAGGAACCCGCCTTGCAATAGCGAATATTATGCCGCGGACTTATCGTCATTGAAGACTGGTTCGAGAGACTCTTGAGGAGTCTGGACTAGGGGAGTGTCTGGATAGTCGGACTATCAATATCCGCGAACTCCGACTACGAAGATAGAAGATTGAAGACTCGGCTCGTGTCGGAAGGTACTTTCCTTGGCGTGGAAGGCAAGCTTTGCAATACGGATATGTAGATCTCCTACCATTGTAACCGACTACTGTAACCCTAGCCTCTCCGGTGTCTATATAACCGGAGGGCTTTAATCCGTAGAGACACAACATTACATGTCAACAATCATACCATAGGCTAGCTTCTAGGGTTTAGCCTCCTTGATCTCGTGGTAGATCTACTCTTGTACTACCCATATCATCAATATTAATCAAGCGGGGCGTGGGTATTACCTCCATCGAGAGGGCACTGAACCTGGGTAAAAACATTGTGTCCCTCGCCTCCTGTTACCATCCGCCTAGGCACGAGTTGGGACCCCCTACCGAGATCCGCGGTTTGACACCGGCAGGGCATCTTCGATGATGAGTTGTTGTCCTTCAAAACAAATCCCAATGATTTTAAGGTGGACGACTTTAGTTGGAGAAAACTTATAGGGATTTCTATTCCCAAAACAATTGGCGCGCTTCATGGCGAAGCGACTTGAGTGGATGATGTTGTGTGGGGCCTCACGGATAAACCACCTGGCGAAAGTCTTTTTAATAGTGGGAATTGAAGCATTTGTACTAGATCGTCTAGTAG